>JBBPTP010000539.1:0-16914 GCA_038094195.1 Pulveroboletus aff. carminiporus | reverse complement strand
TTATTAGATACACATTGTAACATCATGGACGACACAGGATATCTCTAGATGAGGCATCCATAGATACAAACACTAGTAGAGTATATATACAACCCATGTAGAGCCAGAAGACTCTAACCAAGTCTTCTCTGGAGTTTCCCCTATTAACAATAAGAATATCATCATTACTCCTCCATAAGCAGTACCCAGTCTGCTAGACCTCTAGTTCCTAGTCTATAAGCAAGACTAGTAAAGCCCTTGGTAAAGGATACCACAAGAGTAACAAGACACTTCTCTTGGGCAACTGCTATTGCCTCTTGACGGCTGCGCCTCAGGGGTTTAGGGTTGTTTCAGAATGTATATCCTTTCATATTGGTCATACAGTAGACCATCATCGTGGATTTCGGTTTTTCTTTTTTGAGTATCTTCCAGGTTTGTGTTTCTGTCAGACACATGGTTGCATTAAAAATACGTTGCTTAATAAAGACCCCTTCATCTGAGATCAGAAGTGTCTGTCTGATCTTATTTGGGGAGATAACAACAATTCCTTTGTTGTCATCTTCAATCCCTTCAAGGTGATCTTCTCATCTAGATAGGGCATTGGCTTTTCCCATCGTGGTTTCAGCTTTGTATATCCATATGCAGTTGAATCTAGATAAATATTGTGACCATTGTGCTTGACGACAGTTGAGATCTTGTCTCGTCATAAAGAATTGTAAATTGGTGTGGTCATTCCATATTTTGAACTCATACCGAGCACCTTCAAGGTGATGCCTCCACACTTCCAATGCTCATATTATGCTGAGCATTTCTTTATCAGTGATTGGATAGTTTCTTTTAGTGGAATTAAGGGCATGAGAGAAATATGCCACTGGATGCCATTTCTTGTCATTTTCATAAACAGAGAGCACTACTTCTGTTGCGAATTCAGATGAATTGGCTTCAAGCTGGAATTTCTTATCATTATCTGGGTAAGCAAGTATAGGTGCCATGATAAATGCTTGTTTAAGCATATCAAATGCTTCTTGCTATAGACTTTCCCATGCAAATTTAATGTCCTTCTTTATCAGATCATGGAGTAGTCTAGCCACTTTAGCAAAGTCTTTGATAAATCTGCGATAGAAGTTCGCAAGTCCAAAGAAAGCATGGACACCATGCACTGTCTTTGGTGCAGGCCATTCCAGGATAGCTTTGACTTTAGATTCATCCATTCTAATGCCATCTTGTTCCATGAACATGTCAAGAAATTTAATTTCCATGGCATGGAATGTACATTTTTTAGGCTTGATGAATAAGTCATTTTCTTCTAAGCGATGAAGGACTTCTAATATGATCTTGTCATGTTTCTCCTTGTCATCATCTTTGGTGAATATTAATAGATCATTGATGTAGACAACCATGACTGCTTCCATATCAGTGAAGATTTTGTTCATCATCGCTTGGAATATGGCTGGGGAGTTGCATAATCTGAAGTACATGATGAGAGGTTCGAATGCTATTTTCCATTCATCACCTTCTTTGATGCATACATTGTTGTATCTCCATCTAAGATCCATCTTCATGAATAATTTAGCCCCTTTGAGCTTATCAACTAGCTGTGAAATGAGAGATAGTGGGTAGTTGTTCTTGACCGTGTGTTCATTGAGGTAATAGTAATCCTGTACCATACATTTTCATCCATCTTTCTTTGGTACAAAGAACACCAGTGACATTTGAGAGGACTTAGAGGGTCTTATGTAACCTTTCTTTAATTGATCATCAATGAACACTGAGACTTCTTTCTGTTTTGTGACAGAAAGGGGTATAATGCATCCTTTCTTAGGTTTAAATGTATCTTTGAGATCTATTGCATGATCTCAGAGTTTTCATATGGGCATGCATTCACTTTCTCCTTTATGGAATACTTTAAGGAATTTATGGAATTGCTTTGGTACAAGCTGCTCTGCAGTCTTGTCTGTCTTTACAGGTTGTTCTGTAGCTGCATGTAAATGATAAGCCATGTAAGCTTGTTCCTGTTTCTCCTTATCAAGCATAGCCAAAAAGGTAGCATGGTTTGAGAGCATCTGGCAAGATCTAGGGCATCGGTTAAGTTTTACCATTCCTTTAGCCTAGTCGATTTCAGGGTTGTGGTGTTTAAGCCAAGAATATCCCAGGATTAATTGATTCTTTCCTAGAGTGGTGACTTCTGCCAATACTTGTTCTTGATGATCTTGATACATAATAATTATATCTATGGAATGCATAATAGATCCAGCAGAGTTCTTGGTTCCATCCACATTGTAGACTGGAATAGGTCATGATAAGGACTTCATTGGTAGTTTATTTTTCTCAGCCCATTCTTTGTCAATAAATATGACATTGGTGCCACTGTCTAGCAGTGCATCTGTCTTGATCGTAGTTTTCTTATCTTGTCCAGGAGCAATGGTAACTTCCAGATTAATCTCCTTTTGGATGTTAACATTTCAGATAAAGATTTCTTCCAGGATTTCATGGTCATTGTTCTTCTTCAGATATGAAATGGTGCAAAAAGGGTGATCCTTATGGACGCCCTGGCAAACCTCTCCATTGAGAGAGTCCCCATCTATGGATTCTATAGATACATCTGAGTCTGAACTTTCTTCAACCTCCAGGGTTGAATAGTGATTTCTTCTTACAACATCTGTGCCTGGTGCACTTACGTTGTCTTGCCTTTTCCCTTCTCCTTTTGGTGGATGATGAACAGATCTTTGAAGTAGGCCTCAGCTTTTTCGTGAGACATCTTCTGAACCATACGGTCCAGGTTGAATTTTGAGCTTCTCAGATTTTCATCTTCTGAGTCACTCCATTCTTTGGCTGCTCTGGCCTTGCGATCTTTCCCTTTCAGGTATCCTTTCTTGTGAGCACTGAAGCAACTACAAACTAAAGGACAACCCTATACAGGATTGCTAGTCATTGAAGTCAAAAGATATGAGAGTGAGAAAGAGTAAAAGGGTCGAATCAAGGTATCCCCCACTTATAGTGATGGATGACAAGAGAACTTGATTGAGGAACTTTGCATCAAAGGTCCAGGTTTATATACTATATGGGGTTTGTACTTATTTGTACCTATTTGTGTATGTAAATAGTCCTTGTTTAGAAACATATATCCATAAGGGGTAATATGAGGCTGTGTATGATGACTCAGAACATATCCATGCATAGGTTTGTGGCATATCTTTTAATAGGGCAGAGATTAAATGCATGATGCACACACATTGTGTGGGAGAATGGAAGTTCAGAAGCATGATGGACATGTTATACGTTATGATCATGGGAATAGAAGTTAAGGAACTTCTATACGGAGATTAAAAGGAAGTGTGATGTTAAAGAGAGTGGGTCAAGAGTTCATTACCCTTGATACATGACTTGACTTGGAAGAATATAGCAAGCATGCTTAGTAAGCTGCTTAGTCAGTGAGCTTAGTCATTGTTTCGAAGAAAAAGTGTTAAGTCCTAAAGGATGAGGTATTGCATTAGGTAGTGTTTGTAACAAGCACCCCCCACATATTTGCATTTGGGGCACTCTATCTTTGGTTTAGGGCATTCTTTTAATGAATGACCTTCTTTTCTGCAGTTGTAACATTTGAATGGCCTGCAGTCCATTGCATCGATATCCATGGCATCAGACTTCTTTTGTCCTTTGCCCTTGAAATTATTTCTTTGTGTCATACGGCCCATTATAAAATCTAGGGCTTCTTTTGCCATACCGACATAGCAGATTTCAGTGAAGTAGTCAACCAGTGTTTGCCACCATTTACCTTCCTTAAAGATTTGGGTGATAATGCCCCTTGATACATTTTTCTCCAATAGCCTTATGGCATCAGAGTCGTTGAGTGCTGCTTGGTTGTAAAGTGATCCCCACTTTACAATAAATTCATCAATGGGCATGTTGCCCTGTGTGAACCCATCAATTTGTTTGTGGGCCCAATCTACCTTGTTGGTGGATCTAAAGAGACCCTCCATTTCTGATTCTAATGAGACCCATATGTAGGCCTGTTCTTTGACTAAGCATGTTTCTGTGAACTTTTTATGCCAGTGAGTCGTGAGAGTATGGCAAGTACTGCATTGTATGAGCTGGGAGTGATTGCTATCCTGTTGATGATGAGTCAAGCCTTCATCTTGCTCCACCATTCTTCGAATTTCACCCTGGAACCATCATAGTTCCCAAGGTTGGAAAAAATTTCTACTTTTCGGGAATAATCTTCCATGGTTACTGCTTGGCCTATGGTTGCTTGTGCTCCTGCTGTGGCATGTGCTGCTGCTTGTGCCCTTAACATTGCCAACTCAACTTGCTGGGTGTTGATGGTTGCATTGAGTTGTGAGATTATGGTACTCGCTGTATTGAATTCTGTAATTATTGCATTTGCTTGATCTGTCCAGCTTGCACTGGAGTCGTGGAGCACTTGTGAGAGGGACATGGTGAATGTTTATTACAAAAACTTTGCAGGGCAGTGTAGAGATAACCAGGGATGTAGTACTTTTATAGTGTAGTTTTCGTCTACAAAAGGTTCACCTCCTCTGAGCCTCCTTATGCTAGATATGGCTCTTCTTTTCCTTGGACACTTTCCATGTACCAAGAGCTCTTCTTCTTCTACCTTTCTCTTGACAGATCTTAGTGGTATGTACAGTACCAGTTCCTCTGCTTCTTTCTTAATTGCCACCTCTAATATTGAGATGGGAGTTAAAGGAGAGTTGGTGGTCATTTCGTTTGACCACAAGCAGATAGGCAGGGGTGGGATGTAAAGGGGTACCAGGTCTGATACTATAGGTTTGTTGTTGGGGTCATAGGATTGATCTCTCAACAAAAGGTTAGGGTCAGTGATGGGCGAGGTACTGTCCTCGAAGATCCCTGCTTCCTTAAACTCATTGAAGAGGATGGTGGTGGCATAAGGGTCTGTTAGTTCTTTCAATGGATCTAGGCTGGCTTTCTCTAGCATGGCTAAGAACTGATCTGCTGGTGATCTGGGCAAGGAATTTCTTAAGGTGGATTGCGAGTCCATGATGCTCTGACTTCTGACTTCTTGAGGCACAGGTGGCTTGGAGTCTCTGCTGGCTGCTACTATGTCTAAAGTCTGCTCAGCTACTATGTGTTACATTTTCCCCTATTCCCAGCCCCTATACTCTTTTCCTCACCTAATTAACGTCGTCCTCACACTCTAAGACTACATTCATCCTTGCCCATGATCTAGAACTCTCATCCGTATTCCTATCCTCATCTACTCATGGTCTTTGTCTGAACTCTGTCTTCGTGCGCTCATCCTTGTTCCACCATAGCCTTAGCAGGCACACTTTGTAGCAACACCTTGTCCTTGTCCTCATCCTCATCCTCGTCCCCATCTTGGTCCTCATCCTTATCCTCATTCCTGTCTTCGTCCTTGTCCTTGTCTTTCCTCATTCCTTTGCCTTCGTCTCCATCCCAATGTGTATCAAATCTCTATCATCGTCCATCATGGACTTCTCCAGCTTCTATTCCATGTGTAGCATATCCTCGTCCTCACATCCTCAGACATCCTCAGACTCCCCATCCACATGTAGCATATCCCCGTCCTCACATTCTCGGACATCCTCGAACTCCCCATCCTCATGTAGCTATCTATCACCTCATGCATATCTTGTTCTTCTTATCTTCGTTTAGTCATTATGTGAGTACCCTTATGGTCCCATGAGTACCTTCACAGTCAGGAACCTTCTTCTTCTATGTTTCATGACTTTCTATCTCGTTCTATGAGAACCCTCGCAGTCTCTTGGGTTCTTCTTCACTGTTCCATTATCTTCCATTGTATTCTATCTTTGTCATGTGATCTGCTTACTCAGCATATCACCCATCACTACTTATACCTGCCTGTAGCTCTATTTCCGTTTCCCTAAGCTAGAGCTCCCTTCGAGTACCCTCATTTGTACTTGAGTAGCCATTCCAATCTAGCTCCCCTTGGTCATGTCTCCTGTGTGTCTTCACTCTCCACCTTGATTGAGCACTCCCTGAATCCCTGGGCTACCTTTGTGGTAGTATCTTTCATCATCACTAAGTTGTTGCTCCTCGCACAACTTTCTCATACCTTCATCGTCATTGCTCTCTTAGCACGATCTATCCTCATTGTCATTGCTCTCTTAGCACGATCTATCCTTGTTGTCGTTGCTTTCATAGCACAACTTCTCATACCCATTATCATTAGAAGGGCTTTGCTTGTCCCTACCTGGGCCAAGCTTAACACTATGCACAAGGCAGTGTACAAAAAATGAGAGGTGTTAGGCTTGGTCCGGATAGGAACAAGCAAAGCCCTTTAAAGGTGACGGGGACGACACAGTACGAGGAGTCGTGCAACTAAGGCAACGACGACGAGGATACGTTGTGCGAGTATTGCAACGACGACAAGGGTTCGAGGAAGTCGTACAAGAAGTACGAACTTAGCAAGGAGAAAAGATACTACCACGAAGGTAGCCCAGGGGTTCAGGGAGTGCTCAATCAAGGTGGAGAGCGAAGACACACTAGAGGCGAGACACAAGGAAAGCTAGTATATGAACAAGCTACCAGATACAGGGAAGGTATCTTAAGGGAGCTCTAGCTTAGGGAAAGAACTACGAACACCAGGGGTTTAAATAGTGAAAGATAATCTGCTGACTAAGCAGATCGTCGAATGTCATGGAAGGA
The DNA here is from genome assembly GCA_038094195.1 of Pulveroboletus aff. carminiporus. Classification (NCBI taxonomy): domain Eukaryota; kingdom Fungi; phylum Basidiomycota; class Agaricomycetes; order Boletales; family Boletaceae; genus Pulveroboletus; species Pulveroboletus aff. carminiporus. The sequence continues at coordinate 10,269 of JBBPTP010000539.1, read as the reverse complement.
TGAAGAAAGAATCCATGACTGCGCGGGTACTCGAGTAACCGTTAGGGTACTCGTACGATTTGTAAGCAGATAAAAGAAGAAAAAAGTACACACGGTTGCGGTTAAGTCTGGGATAAGTCGTAACAAGAGGGATCCTGTTGGGTACTGGCAGCTAGGAAGGGAAAGAGGAAGTGGTGAGCATTGAAGACCACTAGCTTATCGTAAGCGTGGTTTCTTCTTCACAGAACATAGCACCCACTTGTGACATGTGCTTGTAGGTGGAAGTGATAAGGTGAGATGCGATAGTCAGATCCTAATGAAACAACCCTAATAGCACTAGACCTTCAGATTACCACTAGGAAGCATAGACTTTAAGAGAGTCAAAAAGTGAAGAAGAAAATCCAAGAGGATCTGACTGAGGATCCCTTGATCATCAATTTGGGTCCTTATATACCCTACTATATATTTATACATATTTGGTCCATTATCCAAATAGAAATGTGAACAGCCATAAGGCTGTGAAGCAGAGATTAAAACAATGAGGTATGCATGAGTTAAGTGGCATATCAAAATGGAAGAGAAGCATGAAGCATAGCCATAGGGTAAAGGTTAGTGGGAATGAAATGCATGAGACATAGAATGAAAGCGTATGAGATAAAGTTAAGTTTCATTCTATAAAGTTCCATTAGTTCAAAAGCATATAGTCATTAGGTACACAATGTCAAGCATCATGCTGTCATGAAAGTTGTGAAGTGTAAGTGGAATTTAGGGCAAGGTTGGTTCAAACTTAGCAGATAAAAGAGTAAGGGATTCGTGACATCATAACTTTGGGTTATTTGATTTGAGCTGCAAGCCTAACAACAAGCATTAGACTTGAGTGGCTAGTTTAACCTCATTGTGGAGGAGCTTTAATCAGAGTTTGAATAAGTTATGATGTTGCAAAAGAGCATTTGTAACAGTCATGGCATTGAAAATTTTATGGAAGGTGGAGTATATGACATTCAGAGGGATGTGTTCAATGTATGCATGTAGGCCATGGTGATAGAGAGCAAGTAGGAGGTGATGGGAGATATTGGCAAGGATAGTACAAAGGAGAATATCAAAGTCTGCTGGTAGGTCACTTGGCATGGAAAGGAAGTGGTAACATTGAGCTCAAATAGTTTCATGAAAAGAATGGATTAATTCATGTGTGACAACATCTGCATGGTAATTGTTACAATCTTCTTTCTCTCTCCATCATTACTATTACTATGTTTCGCCCAAACTACTGTCATCTTTGGAATGGTTCGCCTTACTTACAGATACGTCTTACTGATTGTATCTGTTCATCCACATCTCATTTTCTTATGATCAATCCCTGAAGGTCTGTGTTTGGTCTTTCTAGTATGAACAATTACTCCTCGGCCGAGTCTCTCGTCTCGGCCTCATAGTTCCTTCTTCTCATTGATTCTATTACATTCTATTTCGATCTACTGCAGATTAGCTCATCTGCAGCAGTACTTACTATCTTTGTCCTCTTGGGGCTGGCCCTAACCCAAATCAGCTATCACTACTTAAGGTGTAGGGTAGTGACATGTATTCCTTTTCTCTACTTTGAATCTATTGTGTCTTTACCTAGCATATTATTTGGCAAGGGACATTGTGACTCTTCGTGAGCTCCTCCCCTAGTCGAATCTCCTTGAGTTAGTTAGTCTCTCGCTTCAACACACGCTACCTCGTGTTCTACACTAGGTATCGCAGCGTTAGGTCTAACAAAAGATTCAAAGTCACCTTCGTCCCTCCTATTATTGGAGTAGGACTACCCCCTCATCACCATAGCACCCAGCACCATCAGACCACCTCTCAGCGAAGAGGAAGACCTCCCAGAAACCCAGCCACCACCTAGTCGACGAATTGCTTCATCATCCACCCAGTCCAGTAACCCAGCACTATTCTCCAGAACCAGGTGTACCTACCAACCAGGTACATATCCAGTAATCCAGTCATCTACCAGTCGCAGCACACCCTGAGTCCTAGCACCACAGCCTTTACCCCAGATCACTGCCCCCCAGGCTCTTCCCCAGATTACCACACCAAGATCACCTAGCCCTATCTTCACCAGCCCACCACCCAGTCCATCACCACCTAGTACCCCCCCAAACCCCAGTCAACCACTGATCGTCATGTCCACCACTCGATCAGAAGTCAAGGCTACTCTCCCAGCAGACTTCTCAGGAGACTCCAATGAGTCCACCCAATGGATCAAAGCAATGAACACATACTTCTCAGTCAACCCGACCATCTACTCTGATGATGGAACCAAGATCCTAACCTGCCTTAACAAGATGAGTAAAGGCAGAGGTATTTCATTCTCTGAGATGTGGTATGATAAGATGGCAGACCCCTCTATTGATGCCATGAAGAAAACCTTCGACAAGTTCACTGAAGATTTCCAGTCCACCTTCTTTCTGTTCGATGCCAAAGCTAAGGCTCGAATGGAGCTCCACTGCCTCGTCCAAACTAAGACTGGCAAAGACGATGGCTTCCAAGAATTCATAACTGAGTTCCAGTCTCTGGCAGCCAAGGCCGGAGTAACAGAGGATAATGCCCTCATTGATGACTTCTCAGCAGGCATTGACCAAAAACTAGCTATCATGATCCTAGGAGCTGAGAAACCCGCTACCACCATCCAAGATTGGATTGAAAAGGTGAAGACCTACCACCAGCAGCTCATGAAAATCAAGGACCTCAAACAAGGAGTCCGCTACTCCCCCCAGTCATCGTCAAACATCCGCACCAGAGATCCCAACACCATGGACGTTGACACTGTGCGACTTAAGAAGCTCACCCCCACTGAAAGGGCTAAGTGCATTCAGGAAAACCGATGCTTCAAATGTCAGAAAATTGGACATTCTGCCCAGAACTGTAGAGTCGCCTTTTCCCCCAGACCTACTACCCAAATTCAAACAACCTCGACCACTCCGTCCCCATCAACCACCACCATTGTCAACCCTCAGCCCAAACCCACTGATCCCCTTGACTCATATCTTATCTCCCTTAAAGGAAAAGGGAAGGACCCGAAGCAAATTTTGCAGACCCTACAAATTTGTTTTGATGAAGAAACTGAAACTGTGCCATCAGATTTTTAGAAAGAGAAGGATGTCTGGCATCTCCTTCTCATAGTTTAAACCACATATTTATGGCTTTAACAAATGAACGAACCCTACGTGTTCCCATAAAGCTATACACTGGTAAAGAAATCGTCAAAATGGTGGCCCTCATCGACTCAGGGGCAACCGGAAACTTCATCGATGCAAGCATCGTCAAGCGACACTGGTTCCCTAGACTACCTTTAAAACAACCCCTAGCAGCTCTAAACATCGACGGAACAAGAAACCAAGGAGGAATTATCAAGCACGAGGCACGGATGGACCTAACCATCAATCAGCACAAAGAAAGGATCGGGCTAATGATAACTCAACTAAAAACCCCCCAAATAATCCTGGGAATGCCATGGTTGAAGAAATGGAACCTAAGAATAGACTGGGCCCAAGAACTAATTAAAGTGGAAAGTAAGGATGAAGAACACATCCAGGGTGTCAACTCCTCCATATCTCCCTGGGATGCTGTGTCTCTTCGTGAGTACCTCCCCATGGAAGACGTGGATGGGTTAGACATCAGCAAGATTACGTTGTCCACTGAGTTGGAGCAACGACAGGAAAAGACCCAAACTGTACTACCCACTTGATGTGAAGACTTCAAAGACATCTTTGCAGAACAGACGTTTGACAAACTTCCTAAACACCGGCCATACGACCATGTTGTCAATCTGAAACCTTCCTTTGTTCCGAAAATCAGTAAAACATATTATCTCAACCCCAAAGAGCGCAAGGCCTGCCAAGACTTCATCACTGAACATCTTAAGTTGGGGTGAATAATATCATCCACATCACCTCAGGCAGCACCCTTCTTTTTTGTATCTAAAAAGGATGGATCACTACGACCTTGCCAAGACTACCAGTATCTTAACGCCCACACCATTCGCAACACCTATCCTCTCTCTTTGATTTCGGAACTCATTGATAACATGAAGGACACGAATATCTTCACCAAGTTTGACATAAGATGGGGATACAATAACATTCGCATTCAGGAAGAAGACCAATGGAAAATGGCCTTCATCACCCCTTTTGGTCTGTTCGAACCAACAGTACTCTTCTTTGGCCACAGCAATGCTCCACCCACCTTCCAGACCTTCATGAATCATATCTTCACAGACATGATCACTGAGCAATGGCTCAAAATCTACATGGACGATATGGATATCTGTACTAAGGACGATATTGATCTACACCATGAAAGAACACGACGAGTACTACTATGACTAAGGGAACACTGCCTTTCCCTGAAGTTGGCCAAATGCGAGTTTGATACCTCGCAAATCAATTTCTTGGATATCATCATAGGCAATGGTGTGGCCAAAATGGATCCAGTAAAACTCTCAGCCATTAGTTCCTGAAAACCTCCAACCACTGTTAAAGGAGTCCGCTCGTTCATGGGATTTGCTAATTTCTATCGAAAGTTCATCCCAAACTTTTCCAATATCGTCGCCCCCTTAAATTTACTCACCTGAAAAAATCAACCCTGGGACTGGACCCAACTCCAACAACATGCCTTCGATCAGTTGATCAGCATATTCTCTTCCACCCCTGTTCTCCATATATCTGACCTGACCAAGCCATTCACCGTCATGACTGATGCTTCCCTAATTGTGGCGGGAGCAGTCCTGATGCAAGCCGATGTCAACAGAGACCTCCATCCATGCTCATACTTCTCCAAGACCTTTATCCCAGCTGAACGCAACTATGACATTTATGATCGCGAATTGCTCACTGTAATCCTCGCACTCACGGAATGGAAACATTACCTACTTGGCATCAATTACCTAGTCACCATTGTCACTGACCACAAAAACCTTTCTTACCTGAAAGACCCTCAAAAACTTTCCCGTCGCCAAGCATGTTGGGGTCTATTCCTCCAAGACTTCGACATCCTCTGGAAAGTTACCTCTGGAACCCAAATGGGTCCGGCTGATGCTTTATCTCAAAACTCAGAAGTTGACATCTCAGAAGACAATGCCTATAGTTCCATCATCTCTGAACCCATCATTATCCATGCTCTTGACACTAGACTTGCAGAATTGGTCTGCACCTCATCCAAAGGAGACCCACTTGTCCTTCGAGCGATTGAGGGTCTTGAGAAAGACAACCCATTGTTCGACTGATCAGCCCTTACAGACTGGACGCTAGATAATGGCCACCTATACTTCAAAGGATGCCTCTACCTTCCCCCACCTGCTTGCTCTCCCATCCTGACCACCATCCATGAATCACCTACTACGGGCCATCTAGGCCAATTCCGTACCAAAGCAATTGTCGAAAGAGATTACTGGTGGCCAGGATTAGCCACTTTTGTTTGCAATTTCGTCAATGGATGCTCAACCTGCCAACAAAATAAAGCCAATATGCATCCAACGGTACCACCACTATCCCCTATCCCTTCTCATTCCACCCTGCCATTTAAACAAATCTCCGTAGATCTTATCACGGATCTTCCTGAATCTCAGGGATTTGACTCTATCATGGTCGTGGTTGACCATAGACTTACTAAGGGAGTAATTCTCACTCCTTGTAAAAAAACTGTCTCTGCCGAGGGAATCACTCAGCTTTTCCACAACTATGTCTTCAAAAGATTTGGATTACATGACTCGGTCATCTCAGATTGAGGCCCCCAGTTTGCATCAGCTTTCACAAGAGAGTTAGCACGCCTCCTCAAATACGACGTAAAGTTATCCACTGCTTATCACCCTCAAACCGATGGACAAACCGAGCAGATGAACCAAGAACTCGAAACCTATCTCTGCATTTTCACCATGAACCAACCCAGGAAATGGGTAGACCTTCTCACCACCGCTGAATTCGCCCACAACACAGCACCCCACTCATCCACCAAAGTCACCCCATTCTCACTAATGTTCAGATATGAACCTCGAGCTTATCCTCCAATCGGCAAGATGTTCCTCCCCGTCCTCAAGTCTAGACTGTCGACCCTTGATGAGTCGAGAAAGGAAGCACTTGCTGTGCACGACTCAGCCCATCAGATCATGACTAACAGAGTAACCAGGCACTTCACCCCCTGGAAAGTCAGAGCGAAAGTATGGCTAGAAGCCACTAATCTCCATATCAAGACTCTCTCTTGAAAGCTTGCTCCTAGACGATATGGCCCTTTTGAGATCACCCAGGTACTTTCACCCCTCTCCTATCGACTTAAACTTTCACCCACCTGAAAAATCCATGATGTCTTCCATGCTTCCCTCCTCTCTTCCTACAAGGAAACTGATGCACATGGCCCCAATTTCCACCGTCCACCACCTGACCTGATCGGATCTGAGGAAGAATATGAGGTGGAACACATTATCTCCCATAGGGGCAGTGCATCAAGAAGGCAGTACTTGACCACATGGAAAGGCTATCCGTCATCTGAAAACACCTAGGAACCAGAAAATAATCTCCGTCATGCACAGTAAATTCTCACTCACTATAAAAAGGACAACCGACTCTGAGGGAAGGTTCAAAAACAAGATGTCAGTCTCTTCGTGAGTATCACCTTGAATGAACCACCTCCAATGCTACTGGGAACACTATGTCTATCCCCTCCTCATCATCGCAATCCTCCTTGTCATCTTATTCTCTCATCGATTCTCATATACAAACTGCCTCTGTCAGGCCCTTGTCGCTGCCAATCGACCATGCCTTTACCCTATATGCTGCCATCCTGGCTGACTCAGCCCTCCTGTACATAATTGAAAACCTTCCGTTATACCACCAGGATGTGACTTCTCAGGAATTGATCAGACTGTTTCATGATTTAACCCAAGTTCAACAATACCATACATTGACAGCTCCAGACGATTTACCCTCACTATATGGAATTCCTATGCGTTTTCTCCTTAACAATCTTCCACGACGAGTTCTAACTGCATTACATACCCACAGCTTTGCCACCTTTGTGGAATCAATCTCTGGTGACTGTTTATTCCCCACGTTTTCACCCATCTTCCATTCTATGTTATCTGAACAACGAGAGATCTACTTGTCCTCCACCGCTCCTCCCTCTCCTGCTCCCCTACACATTCCCCCTCCGGGCTCGTCCACCACTTCTCCCTCACCGTCGCCTGCCTTATTACATCGTCTCTCATCTCCCCCTCTATCACCCACCGTCACACCATCTGAAACAACCATAGAGTCTGACACTACCATGATAGATGACGATGATCAATCCTCTGTTGACAGAGCTGCCCAACGACTGTCAGAATCATACCACATATCAGGTGCCAACGGAGTAACCATCCTATCAGCTCCTACTAGGCTCTTATCAACAATCATGCGTCGTCGACCTGCCTCTGTGTTAACAGAGTGCTTTTGCTGTCATAGTTTGGGCCATTATTGAGAAGACTGCCCGTATTACACCTGCCCACACTGCCATCTCACAGTGCCTGGTCACCCCCAGTATTTGTGTATATGCACCCAATGTGGCTTTTGCAGTCATTGGGGACACTCAGATCACTTCTGCCTGGTGCGCTCATGCACACTTTGTACTCAGTCTGGACACGTGGCAGATGACTGTTCATTTGAACATCTATCCCTGGAGCAAGCCTTGGATATCTATGGAGGGTGTTCCCCCAGAATTCCTTGAATGTGAAACAGACCTGTTGTTTATCAAACCAGGGTTTCGATTTTACAAGGGGGGTAATGTTACAATCTTCTTTCTCTCTCCGTCATTACTATTACTATGTTTCGCCCAAACTACCATCATCTTTGGAATGGTTCGCCTTACTTACAGATACATCTTACTGATTGTATCTGTTCATCCACATCTCGTTTTCTTATGATCAATCCCTGAAGGTCCATGTCTGGTCTTTCTAGTATGAACAATTACTCCTTGGCCAAGTCTCTCGTCTCAGCCTCGTAGTTCCTTCTTCTTATTGATTCTATTACATTCTATTTCGATCTACTGCAGATTAGCTCATCCGCAGCAGTACTTACTATCTTTGTTCTCTTGGGGCTGGCCCTAACCCAAATCAGCTATCACTACTTAAGGCGTAGGGTAGTGACATGTATTCCTTTTCTCTACTTTGAATCTATTGTGTCTTTACCTAGCATATTATTTGGCAAGGGACATTGTGACTCTTCATGAGCTCCTTCCCTAGTCGAATCTCCTTGAGTCAGTTAGTCTCTCGCTTCAACACACGCTACCTCATGTTCTACACTAGGTATCGCAGCATTAGGTCTAACAGTAATGGAGAGTGTGCTCAAGGGTGTTTAACAGGATGGGATCTGACAGGATGGCAGCATATAGAGTGGTTGTAGATAAAGTGGGTAAATATTTTGGAAAGACATTCTGCGAGCATAAAGGTAATGATCGTAGAGATCAAGATGAAGATGAGGAGTGGGAGAATACAAGGAAGAAAGACATTTTCGAGGTAGGACAAGACAACTGGATTCATACAAAGGGGGTGCTCACAGAGAGACACCATCTTAGTTCCTTGGATGAGTTCCTATCGCAGATTGTTGGCCTTTTTATAAGCAGACAAGATGATCCATGCTGAAACAACCCTAATTGCTACTAGAGCTTTCAGGTTACCACTAGGCGGCTTAGACTTAGAAGTGAGCAGATGAGGGGAATAACCCAAGAGGATCTGACTGAGGATCCCTTGGTCGTCAATTCGGGTCTTTATATACTATAGTACATGTTTGTACCTATTTGGTCCATTATCCAAATGTAGATGTGAACAGCCATAAGGCTGTGAAGCGGAGATTAAAACAATGAGGAGAGCATGAGTCAAGTGGCGTATCAAAATGGAATAGAAGCATAAAGCATAGCCATAGGGTAAAGGGGTAGCGAAAATGAAATGCATGAGTCATAGAATGGAAGCGTACAAATAAAGTTAGGTTCTGTCTATTAAAGTTCAATTAGTCCAAAAGTGTCAAGTCATGAGTCACACGATGTCAAGCATCGTGCTGTCATGAAGTCGTGAAGATATCAGCGGTATTTAGGGTAGGTTGATTCAGACTTAGCGGATAGAAGAGTAAGGGAGTCGTGACGTCATAACTTTGGGGTACTTGATTTGAGCTGCAAGCCTAACGACAAGCATTAGACTTGAGTGGCTAGTTTAACCTCATTGCGGAGGAGCTTTAATCGGTGTTTGAATAAGTTATGATGTTACAAAAAGAGTGTTTGTAACACATGCATGTTTCAGGTTTGATTCAGGTTTCTATGTATTTTCTGATGAAGAGTATCCCTTTCATGTGGTCAGGTACTGTTGTCTTGCTGCAGTTCCTCAATGTGACCTGATATAGTCAACTTCATATTCTTCTTCAGAATTAATGAGATCTGGAGGACGTTGGGGGAAGTTCAGTCCATGCATAGTAGTTTTTTTATATGGAGAAAGAAGCAAGGCATGGAATACTTCATGGATGTGCCAGGTGGGTGGCAACTTAAGTTGGTAAGTGAGCAAAGATAGGACCTGGGTGATCTCAAATGGTCTGCATTGTTTGGGGGTAAGTTTCCTGGATGGCAGGTTGAGGCGAAGATTGGTGGCCTCTAGCCACACCTTATCTCCTACCTTCCAAGGAGAGAATCAGGAGATAGACCATCGTATTATGGCTAGGCAGGCAGATTCATGGGCTGCTTTCACTTCAGCTCTAGCTTGATCCAAAGATGTCAATCTATCTTCAAGTGTAGGGATAAAGATTTTTCCAAGTGGTGAAAAGGATCTAGGTTCATATCTGAACAGAAGGAAAAAAGGGAATTGCTTAGTGAAGCTATGGGAGACAGAGTTATGGTGAAATTCGGCAGTGGTGATAAAGTCTGCCTATTTCTTAGGGTGGTTGGAGCAGAAGATTTGAAGGTACATTTCAACTTCTTGATTGGTCTGTTTGATTTGGCCATCAATTTGTGAAACAACCCTAATTGCTACTAGAGCTTTCAGGTTACCACTAAGCAGCTTAGACTTGGAAATGAGCAGATGAGGGGAAATACCCAAGAGGATCTGACTGAGGATCCCTTGGTCGTCGATTCAGGTCCTTATATACTAGAATACATGTTTGTACATATTTGGTCCATTATCCAAATAGAGGCGTGAACAGCCATAAGGCTGTGAAGCGGAGATTAAAACAATAAGGAAAGCATGAGGTATGTGGCGTATCAAATGGAAGGGAAGCATGAAGCATAGCCATAGGGTAAAGGGTA
>JBBPTP010000538.1:0-16933 GCA_038094195.1 Pulveroboletus aff. carminiporus | reverse complement strand
GCTAGTCAAGTCAAGCCCTTGGTAAAGGATACCACAAGAGTAACAAGACACTTCTCTTGGGCAACTACTATTGCCTCTTGACGGCTATGCCTCAGGGGTTTAGGGTTGTTTCATCAGGTGTGATTCGTTTATGATCGTGACTCATAAGAATAGGGGTTGTGATGATTGTGAAGTTGTGAAATGGTGAATAAGTGATATGTGACTATGTGCACATGTGAAGATGTGAAAATAAAGAGTAATCAGTAGGTCTGGTACTGATAAGATAAAACTTAAGAGTGTCTGTATTCTTAGTCCATATCCGTAGTCCGTAGTCCATATCCATAGTCCATAGTCCATATCCGTAGTGCTTGTAGCTTCAGTAGTCGTAATGCACTATAACGTAGAGTGCACCTGTAACAGGATGTGATGTTGGAGAGTAATGTCCAGTGCCTGGATGATGGTCAGTTTTGGACAAATGGCTACATCTAGGTTAAATAACATGCTTCACTTTGTTTGCTTATCATCTGCAGTTTCGACATGATCCTTTCGAGAGAGGACATCAGCTAGACCCATTTTAGTGTCTGAGGTGACCTGTCAGAGAATATCAAAGTCCTATAAGAATAACAACCAGTGTGCTTGTTGGTGAGATAATTTTTGGAGGTCCTTGATATAGGATAGGTTTTTGTGGTCCATCATGATGGTTACTGAATGAGGGGTGCTGAGGAGATAATGTTTCCACTTATTGAGGGCTAAAATGACAGCTAGTAGTTCTCTATCATAGATATCATAGTTTCATTAAGCTAAAGCAAAGGTCTTTGAGAAGTAAGCACAGGAGTGGAGATCTCCATTTTCATCTTCTTGCATAAGGACTGCACCTGCTGTGAGAAGGAAAGCATTGGTCATGAGGGTGAAGGGTTTTATAGTGTCCAAAATGTGTAGAATAGGTGCAGAGGCAAAGATATTGTAAAGTTTGTTGAAGGCAGACTGTTGAAGATTGATCCATTGTCATGGTTGTTCTTTTTAGGTGAGGAGATTAAAGAGGGCTATAATGTTGAAGAAGTCTGGAATAAACTTTCTATAGAAGTTGGTGAATCCCATGAAAGATCAGACTCCCTTTACAGATGTTGGTGGATTCCAAGCATGGATGGTGGATAGTTTGGCAGGATTCATTTGTGCCTTTCCTTGTCTGATGATGATATCTAAGAAGTTCATTGTAGGGGTGTTGAAGATGCATTTGGCCAGTTTCAAGGATAGTCCATGTTCTCATAGTCACTGGAGCACTTGTCTTGTCCTTTCATGGTGAAGGTGTTACAATTTTCTATCTTCATCCTTGTCTCTTTCTCCTGTGCTTCTTCCAACAGACCTTGTTTCCATTTGGACTACTATCTGGACAATGGGTCTATGCCCTCTTTAGTGTTAGTCCAGATAATCCTTCCATCTCATATCTTCGGCCGTTCTAATTCTATCTTCTACTCCTGCCAGTCGGAGTCCTGTACAGCAATACGATGCCATCGGACAGATATCTCCTAATCTGGCTCTACTTGTACCAGATTGTGATCCACATTACTCAGCATATTCCATGACATTCTTTCTAGTTCTTTCGATGATGATGTGTCCTTTAGCAGCTATCACTACTTAAGGATGTACACTATATCCATGTATTCTCATTCTCGATCTTCTGTCCAGTTACCTCAAAATCTACTCAATTTACCTCCTCTGTGAGAATCTGGACTCTTGTCTGTCTTAGTCCTAACCTAGTCTGAGATATCTGCTGCTGAGACGTTGCGCCTCTCCGTGAGTGAAACAATCCTAATTGCTACTAGAGCTTTCAGGTTACCACTAGGCAGCATAGACTTTAGAGAGTGAGCAGATAAGGGGAAGTATCCAAGAGGATCTGACTGAGGATCCTTTGGGCATCAATTTGGGTCCTTATATACTATAATACATGTTTATACCTATTTGGTCTGTTATCCAAATAGAGGGTGGACAGCCATAAGGCTGTGAAGTGGTAATTAAAACAATGATGGAAGCATGAGTTAGGTGGCATAACAAATGGAAGAGAAGCATGAAGCATAGCCATAGGGTAAAGGGTAGCAGAAATGAAATGCATGAGGCATAGAATGGGAGCATACGAATAAAGTTAAGTTCTGTCCAATAAAGTTCAATTAGTCCAAAAGCATAACGTCACACAATGTCAAACATCATGCTATCGTGAAGTCATGAAGAAGTCAATCGGTGTTTAGGGGAGGGTTGGTTCACACTTAGCGGATGTAAGGGTTAAGAGGTCGTGAAGTCGTAACTTTGGGTTAATTGATTTGAACTACAAGCCTAACGACAAGCATTAGACTTGAGTGGCTAGTTTAACCTCATTGCGGAGGAGCTTTAATTGAGTTTTGAATAAGTTACGATGTTGCAAAAAGAGTGTTTGTAACAGTGAGTGCCTCCCCATCAGAGTATCTCATCCTCCTTGAGTATGTTCCATGTCTCAATGAGTGTCAAGCCTTGTACATCGGATTAACATAACAAAAGATCGAGAATCTCCTCTCGTCCCTCCTATTCAGAAGTAGGACCCATCCCCAGTCACAACATCCAGGAGAACCCTTTGCCCACCTCTCTCTTCAGAAGAGGAAGACAACACCCCAGTCCAGTCAACCTATCACCCTAGGATCTTCAGATCATCCCTTGCCCCAGTAAACCCAGTAAATATCCCGCATCGTCAGACCAGACTTTCCTTCACCATTGACCCTCAGCTCATCACCCCTAGCCCTAGCTCTAGCATTCCTCGACCCCCAAGCCCTCTCAACATCGTCTTGAGATCCCCTAGTCCATCACCACCTAACACCCCCCTGCCTAGTATCATGTCCTCACCCACCAAACCCACCAAAATGAGGCTTAATCCTCTGAAAGCCTATGATGGCTCATACGCAAAGAGTAATGCCTGGATCAACCAGGTCTTGTTCTACCTCGAAACCAATAAAGAGGTATACAACACTGATGCTAAGAGGATCGCTTTCACCCTCTCCTATATGACCAAGGGTCCAGCTGGACATTAGGCCAGTACCTTTCGAGAAAAGGCCATTACCGGATCCACTGTCACCCTCGGAACTTGGGTAGATTTCATCACAACCTTCTGAACTTCATTCAAACATGTCAACTCAGCTCAGGATTTGTTGACCTGGCTCCTTAATGTCAGGACCGAGACAAAGGATAAAGAGGACAGAAAGTACCTTGACCTAAACTCATATATCACTAAATTCCAAAACCACGTCACCACTGCCAAAGTCACCGATGACTCTGTCTTAATCAAACTCTTTGCTCGAGGAATACCCCCATGCCTCACCACTTGGGTCATGAATATGACCACCTCACCCACCACCATTGCAGACTGGTACATTAATGTATCAAAATTCCAAGTCCAGGCTGATGAAGTGAAAGCCCTGACCAGACAAGGACAAAATTACAGATCTGGATACCACTATCAGCCTGCCAGGAAAGACCCAAATGCTATGGATGTTGACACCATCACTCTCTCTTCAAAGCTTACTTCCGCTGAACATGCCAAGTGCATCAGAGAAAACTGGTGCTTTAGGTGCCACAAAACTGGACACAACACCCTCCACTGCTGGACTTTTAACAGATCTGGACTACCCAAGAAACCTGCAGAGATCCAAGCTACAGATACCACCCCTGTTCCCTCTTCATCGACCCCATCCATTCCCAAGAAATCTTTCCTGATTGCAGAATACGTTTGAACCCTGAAAGGAAGGGGTTGGACCAATGATGAAATACTCCAGAACCTCCAACTATATTATGAAGAACCAGAGGAGGAAGTCATAGCCACTGTTACTGAAGAAGATGAGGATTTTTGAAATGAGGAGAGCATCCGATGTCCTCTTCTCAATCCCTTGCTGATGTACTTGTAGCAATTAATAATGAACGAGTTTTGCATATTCCCATCACGCTCAGTAACAGCAAGAAAATCATCAAGACCACCGCCTTCATTGATTCCGGAGCCACCAGAAATTTCATTGATCAATGACTAGTGGATCAACATTGGTTTCTCCATATCCACCTTTCACAACCTATCAAAGCTAGGAATGTAGATGGATCAGAAAACATCACCAGAACTATCAAACATAGGGTGCACACGGACTTAACTATTGGACACCATAAAGAATGACTCAGACTTATGATCACAGGACTTAAGAAACTGCAGGTCATTCTAGGAATGCCTTGGCTCTAGAAATGGAACCCACAGATTGACTGGATCAACAAAATGATCACTATTAGTCACCAACGACCACTTGGACTCGGTAGTAAACTGACCGAACTAATCCAGGTACTAACCTTTGAATCTCAGAATCGGATTGTTGTGCCTCTTCATGAGTGCCTCCCCAATGAAGAGATTGCTAAGGTTACAATCTCTATGGAACTCAAGCAAAAACAAAAACACAAAGATATAGCCATCCCGGACTGGTGCAAAAGCTATATGGATGTCTTTGAAGAAAAGACGTTCAATATTTTACCTCCCCATTATCCATGTTACAATCTTCTTTCTCTCTTCATCATTGCTATTACTATGTTTCACCCAAACTACCGTCCTCTTTGGAATGGTTTGCCTTACTTACAGATACGTCTTACTGATAGTATCTATTCATCCACATCTCGTTCTATCATGATCAATTCCTGAAGGTCGGTATCTTGTTTCTTCTAATATGGACAATTAACTCTTCAGCCAAGTCTCTTGTCTCAGCCTCGTAGTTCCTTTCTTCTCACATGTTCCTTTGCATTCTATCTCGTTCTACTGTGGATTAGCTAATCCACAGCATTACTTACTATTTTCGTTTTCTTTGGGCCGGCCCTAACTCAAATCAGCTATCACTATTTAAGGCGTAGGATAGTCTCATGTAAACCTTTTTCTCTACTTTGAATCTACTGTGCATTTCGCCTAGCATATTATTTGGCAAGGGACGTTGCGACTCTTTGTGAGCTCCTCCCCTAGTCGAATCTCCTTGAGTCAGTTAGTCCCTCGCTTCAACACACGCTACCTTGTGTTCTACACCAGGTATCACAGCGTTAGGTCTAACAGTCCATATGACCACACTGTTGAACTTAAGCCTTCCTTTGTCCCCAAAATTGCCAAAGTCTATTCCCTTAATCCTACAGAATGAGATGCCTGCAAGGCATTTATCGAAGAACATCTTAAAACTGGCCAAATTGTCCCATCTAAATCTCCCCAAGCTGCTCCATTCTTCTTCATTCAAAAGAAGGATGGGTCCTTCTGACCCTGTCAGGACTACCGGTATCTCAACTCCCACACCATCCAGAATGCCTATCCATTGCCTCTTGTTTCTGACCTCATCGATGATATGAAGGAGTCAATGATCTTCACCAAGTTTGACATCCAATGGAGATATAACAACATCCAGATTAGGAAGTCCAACCAATGAAAAATGGCTTTCATCATGCCCTTTGGTCTCTTCGAACCCACAGTTTTATTCTTTGGTCACAACAACGCTCCTCCCACATTCCAGGCCTTCATGAATCATATCTTTGTGGATATGATCTCAGAATGGTGGTTGAAAATCTACATGGATGATCTTGGTCTACATACATGTGATGATATTATCCTACACCACGAATGAACCCTTTGAGTCCTCCAATGGCTTCGCGAACATGGTCTCTCTTTGAAGCCATCCAAGTGTACTTTTGATACCCCTACCATGAACTTCCTTGATATCATCATCAGACAGGGCAAAGTTCAGATGGATCCAGTCAAACTCACTGCTATTCACTCCTGGAGACTGCCTACCTTAGTAAAAGGAGTCCGTTCCTTCATGGGGTTCGCTAACTTCTACCGGAAATTTATCCTGGACTTTGCCAATATTGTTGCTCTGTTGAACCTCCTTACCCAGAAGGAACAACCCTAGGTCTGGACCTCTCTCCAGCAGACCGCATTTGATAGACTCTGACAAATCTTTACCTCTGCTCCTGTCCTTCAAATTCTGAATACCATCAAACCATTCACTCTCATGACCAACGCTTCTCTCCTTGCTGCAGGAGTGGTACTCATGCAAACCGACATCAATGGTGACCTCCATCCCTGTGTGTATTTCTCTCGGACCTTTGCTCTAGCTCAACGAAATTATGACATTTATGACTGCAAGCTCCTCGCTGTCATCCTCACTTTGGACAAATGGCGACACTATCTACTAGGCACCAATCACCCAGTTACCATCATGACAGACCATAAGAACCTGTCTTACATCAAAGACCCTAGAAAACTCTCTCGTCATCAAGCCCATTGGGCTCTTTTCCTTCAGGATTATGATATCACTTGAAAAGTCACCCCAGGCATGAAAATGGGTCTGGCGGACACATTATCCCACAAAGACCACGTCGACACTGCCGATGATAATCTTGATGCTTCCATTTGCCCTGAACCAGTAGTTATTAATGCCTTGGATCTTGCCTTTCAGTGTCATCTTCGAACATCCTCTCAGTCTGATCCACTCGTACTCCGAGCATTGCAGAATTTAACCAATGGTTCACCTCTATTCCCTCATTCTACTCTTGCTGACTGGACCATGACCGATGGCCAGTTATACTTCAAGGGTCATCTCTATGTTCCACCATCAGTCCGACATTCCCTTGTGCAATCCATCCATGAACATCCCTTAACCGGACATGATGGTCAATTCCAAACAAAAGCAGCCATTGCCAAAGATTATTGGAGGCCCGGATTGACCACTTTAATCAACAACTTTGTCTCTGGTTGTGCCATATGTCAACAAAACAAAGTAAACACTCATCCAGTCATCTCCATGCTTACTCCCATTCCATCTGGACACACCCTTCCATTCAAACAGATCTTCGTTGATCTCATCACTGATCTTCTGCTCTCCAATGAACATGACTCCCTCATGGTCATGGTCAACCATGGGCTTACAAAGGGGGTAATTCTCATCCCATGCTCAAAAACCATAGACACAGCCGGAATAGCTCAGCTTTTTCACAATTTTGTCTTTAAATGCTTCGGACTGCATGAGATAGTCATCTCAGACAGAGGTCCTCAATTCACTTCTGCATTCACCAGGGAGTTGGCTAGGTTGCTCAAGTATGATGTCCGGTTATCCATGGCCTATCATCCACAAACTGATGGACAGACTGAACAAGCCAATCAGGAGATTGAAATGTATCTTTGGATCTTCTGTGGTAATAATCTCTGAAAATGGTCAGACTTCATCACTTCGGCTGAATTCCACCACAACTCAGTGATCCATAGCTCCACCCATCAGTCATCTTTCAACCTAATCTATGGATATGAACCTCGATCATTTCCCCTGCTTGGCAAAACTTTCCTTCCTGCCCTAGAAAACTGACTCACATCCTTGAACCATATCTGAAAGAAGGCCCAAGCAGCCCATGACTCTGCTCACCTTGCTATGATCAAACACTCTAAGTGCCAATTTACTCCTTGGAAGGTTGGAGACAAGGTTTGGCTTGAAGCCACCAACCTCTGCCTCAATCTCCCTTCTAGGAAACTCGCTCCCAAACAATATAGACCTTTTGAAATCACTCAGGTACTATCATCCTTATCCTATTGTCTTAAGTTGCCACCCACATGGCACATCCACAACATCTTCCACACCACCCTCTTATCATCATACAAAGAGACTGAAGCACATGGTCCTAATTTCCACCGACCCCCACCTGACCTGATCAGATTAGAAGAGGAGTATGAAGTTGACCATATCTGGGCACATCGAGGTTCCACAGTACATCAACAGTACCTAACTGCATGGAAGGGGTATCCATCATCTGAGGACACATGGGAAACGGAATCTAATCTTAAACATGCTCAGATTATCCTCAAAGTGTACAAGAAAGCAAATGGTTTATAAAGAGGGATGTGGAGTCTCTATGTGAAGTACCCCCCCTTTTTTGTATGAACCAATACCTCTATTTCTTTGGCCAACATGTCCTTCTTGTCCTCCTCCATTGCTTCATCTTCGCAGTCTTTATCTCCGACCATCTTGCCCTTGCACTTGAGATCTGTACAACCTGCTTTATTACCCTTATCTGCCATCACCATGCTCTACACCACTGTCCTCACCAATCCGGTGCTACTCTGCACCATCGAAAATGTACCACCTTATGAAATGGACATCATATCCCAAGAGCTTGTTCTTCTCTTTCATAATATTACCAGAGTTCAATCATATCATTTTCAAGCTGTCCCTCACAATCTACCCCCAGAGTTTGGAATTCCTATGTGCACCCTCCTTTCCTCTATCCCTAACTGAATCCTATCTATCTTGCACCACCATGGATTCCACACTTACATTGAGCAAATACCTCCTGCTCTCATCTATCCAACCTTCCACTGCATCTATCTCACTATGACCAGAGAAGACCACGATGAGTACCTCTCCCATTCCGAGCTTCCATATAATTTGTCTCTGGATCCACTTCCAGTCCTTCCTCCTACTCTTACTTCTCAGCTATCATCACCACCACCAGAATCTGAGTCTAGACAGTCTGAGTCTGGACAGTCTGACTCTACTATAGCTGTAGAACATGGGCCAGAACAAATTGAAGCCAACATTGAACTAATCTGGACATTTTGCATCCCCACCAGAACAGGCCATATTCTCTCGTCGCCCACTCAACTCTTACCCCCAGTCTTACACTGTCGCCCTGCCTCCACACTCACCGAGTGCTTTCATTGTCATCATCACGGTCACTATCATGAAGATTGCCCCCTCTACATCTGTCTCAATTGTCACCAATCCACCTCTGGTCATCCTCAATCTGCTTGTTTGCAGACCCAATGTGACTTTTGTCATAACTGGGGCCATTCAGATAGGTCCTGTCCCTGTCGTACCTGTGGACTTTATAACCAGGGAGGGCATGTAGCAGATGACTGTATGTTTACAATCCTTACCCCTGATCAAGTGGAAGACATTTATGGGAGTGGCTCCACCTAATTTACTATGCAAGTTTTGGAAGAAGACGTTGGAAGCGCAGCTAACATTCATTGAGCCTGGGGCTCAATTGTACAAAAGGGGTAATGTTACAATTTTCTACCTTCATCCTTGTCTCTTTCTCCTGTGCTTCTTCCAACAGACCTTGTTTCCATTTGGACTACTATCCGGACAATGGGTCTATGCCCTCTTTAGTGTTAGTCCAGATAACCCTTTCATCTCATATCTTTGGCTGTTCTAATCCTATCTTCTACTCCTGCCAGTCAGAGTCCTGTACAGCAATATGATGCCATTGGACAGATATCTCCTAATCTGGCTCTACTTGTACCAGATCATGATCCACATTACTCAGCGTATTCCATGACATTCTTTCTAGTTCTTTCGATGATGACACATTCTTTAGCAGCTATCACTACTTAAGGACGTACATTACACCCATGTATTCTCATTCTTGATCTTCTGTCCAGTTACCTTGAAATCTACTCAATTCACCTCCTCTG
Organism: Pulveroboletus aff. carminiporus; assembly: GCA_038094195.1. Taxonomy (NCBI): domain Eukaryota; kingdom Fungi; phylum Basidiomycota; class Agaricomycetes; order Boletales; family Boletaceae; genus Pulveroboletus; species Pulveroboletus aff. carminiporus. The sequence continues at coordinate 7,467 of JBBPTP010000538.1, read as the reverse complement.
CGAGAATCTGGACTCTTGTCCGTCTTAGTCCTAATCTAGTCTGAGATATCTGCTGCTGGGATGTTGCGCCTCTCTGTGAGTGCCTCTCCATCAGAGTATCTCATCCTCCTTGAGTACATTCCACATCTCAACGAGTGTCAAGCCTTGTACATCAGATCAACGTAACAGAAGGTTGACATCATCTTTGGTATGTAATCCCAAATCATCCATGTGTATCTTGAGCTAACATTCTGAGATTATATTCACAAAGATGTAGTTCATGAAAGCTTGGAAGGTAGGGGGTGCATTGCTATGACTAAAGAATAGTACCATGGATTCAAAGAGTCCAAAAGGGGTAATGAAAGCCATTTTCCATTGGTCCTCTTTCTTGATCTGGATATTGTTATACCTCCAGTGGATGTTGAACTTGGTAAAAAATAGTGGAGTCTTTCATGTCATCAATGAGGTCAGATATCAGGGGAAGAGAATAGACATTCCAGATTGTATAGAAGTTGAGGTAGCAATAGTCCTGGCATAGTTGAAGAGAGCCATCCTTCTTAGAAACAAAGAAAAAGAGTGCAGCTTGTGGTGATTTTGAGAGTATGATGTGACCTGTCTTAAGATGTTCCTCAATGAAGGTTTTGCAGGCTTCACATTCAGCTGGATTCATGGAGTATACCTTGGTGATTTTTGAAACAAAAGAGAGTTTAAGTCTGACAGTGTGGTCATAGGGTCAATAAGGAGGAAGTTCATTAAATGTTTTTTCTGAGAAAACATCCTCGAAGTCTTTACACCATTCAGGAACAACAACATCTTGAGCTTATTTCTTTTGGGCAATTTCTGTAGACAGAGTGATTTTTCTGATATTGTGGTCCTTTCCAGGGAGGTACTTATGGAGAGACTCAATATTCTAAATTGGCTGTTTTTTGAATTGGGCAGTCCAGATTGCTTCCATCTGACTTCTGCCTAGTCCATTAGTTTGGGGAATTGTAATCATATTGTTAGACCAGTTGATATTTAGATTCCATTTCTTTAGCCATGGCATTTCAAGGATAATTTGTGGTTTCTTTAGTCCAATGATCATGAGTTCTAGTCATTCTGTGTGTCATCCAATGGTGAATCTGGTATAGACTTTTCATTTGATGAATCCATTGGCATTAGGGGATCCATCAATATTATGGGCAATGATTGGCTGTGGGAGTTGTTGTCTGGGAAACTAGTGTCTTGCAATGAGACCTTGGTCTATAAAGTTTCTGATGGCTCCAGAATCAATGAGAGCAGTTGTTTCAATGGTTTGCTTGCCCATGCTAAGTCTCACTAGAATGTAGAGAGTTTGTTCATTCTGAAGTGCTACAAGTACATGGGCCAAATCTAGAGAAGGAGACATTGGACTTCCTTCTTTTTTTAAAAATCTGAGTCATCTTTTGAAATTGTGGCAACTACTTCTTCCTCCTGTTCCTTGTAACAGATTTGAAGAATTTGGAGGATTTCATCAGCAGTCCTTCCCTTTCCTTTCAAGGAGGTAATATATGTAGGCATCAAGCAGAGATGGTTTGGTGGGGGCAGGGACAGGCTTGGTGGTCTTTGTGATCCAGATCTGGGCAGGTTGTTTTGCAGATATGGTGGAGGTGGTAGAGAAGGTCTGGCAATCTCTGGCTGAGTGTTCAGACTTATGACATTTGAAGCATTAGTTCTCTCAGATGCATTTGGCTCTTTTATCTAAGGTGAGCTTAGGTAGGAATGATCAGATAGTAGTGGCATCTATATTCATGGCATTGGGATCTTTTTCTGTTTTCTGAAATGGATGAAAAGTGGGGCATTTAAAACCTCCCATAAGGGATTGGACTTCCTTGTAGTTGGAGTTATACTCATGGACCTTCTTGTATCACTTAGCTATGGTGGTCAGGGGGGTAGGCATGTCCATGACCTTTTTTGTCAATCTAGAGGATATTCCTTGAGTGAAGAACTTAATCAAAACAGAGTCATCAGAGACTTTGAAAGCAGCGGCATAATTCTGAAACTGAAAGATATATGAGGCAAGGTCCATTCTTTTGTTGTTTTCATCCTTCTCTCCTACTTGCATGTTGATCATTCATAAGAGGAAGTCTTGGATCAAGTTGATATGTTTGAACTGATCTTTGAATAAGGTGATGAAGTCTGCCTACATTCCTAGAGTTACAGTGGTTCCAGATATAGCTTTTTCTTGAAAGGTGTTGGCCCAGTGAGAGGCAAGGCCTTTGGTCATATATGAGAGGGTAAAAGCAACCTTCTTCTCATTAGAATTGTATATGTCCTTGTTGATATTAAGATAGAGGATGATGGAGTTGATCCATGAGAGACTATTTTCATACAAGCCATCATAGGCAGGAGGGGGGTTGAGTCTGAGCTCCATAGGCTTGGACATGATAGACATTGGTGAAGCTGATTGATGGAGTGGTGAAGGGCTAGAAGGTCCGGATGTAACAGGACTAGGTGAATGAAATTCAATGTCTGGGGGGGATAGAGATCTAGAAAGACTTGAAGAGGCAAACTGGGAGGTAAGGAGTAAAGGGTTGTGATGAGGATAAGGTGAAATGACTGGTTTGACTGGAGTAGAGGTTCTGGTGATATGATGCCTGAATGTTTCTGGGATCTGAACTGGGTTTGACTGAAAATATTCCTTCTCTTCATTGGAAGAGGGTCTGAATGACCTTTTGGATGTGATGGTGGATTCTAGAAATGTTCTGCTCCTGAATAGAAGAAACAAGGGGATATTCTCAACCTTTTGTTATATTGATCCAATGTACAGAGGTTTTGACTAACACTTGATGTGTGATAGCAATACTTTGAGACAAGACTAAGACAAGTCTGCCAGGTAGGGAGCTTGGATTCCAACAAGAGTATAGATAGGAGGGTGCAGACTGAGTAGAGAGGCAACCAGGTAGATTGCAGAAGGTCAAGAATAGCAGAATGGAGTATACAAGCTACTGGTCTTAAGTAGTGATAAGCGATTCTGCTGACCTAAGTAGTTAATAGAAGGAAATGGAATATGATGAAATATGGTGACAAGATATGAATTATGAATCTGGTGTAAAGAGAACTGGATTTGGGAGTTAGTGTCTGATGACATCACACATGAACTGTTACATGACTCTGATCATCTGAAGAAGAAGAAAGAGTGGAACAATCTTAGAGAGAAATGATAGCAGGAGCAAAAGAAGACAAGATAATAAAGAAGTGTATCCAGCTATACCTGATGATACCAAAGTGGATAGTTTGAGATGGAAAAGAAATGAGTAGCAGATGTCGCCAAGGGTAAAGAATCATAACACTTATAGGCTTAAAGTGCATCTGTAACACTTTGAATCTCTAGTCATGTTCTTTGACATAACAAACTCCTCTACCACATTCCAATGATTTATGAATGATTCATTTTGAGATATAATTGCTGAAGGATGGCTCATTATTTACATGGATGACCTCCTCATTTTCTCAGACAATAATGATGTTCATACTGAACAAACCTGCTGTGTCCTTCAATGGATGCAAGAACTTAACTACATCTCCATTCAAAAAGTGTAACTTCACTACCAAGGAAGTCAATTATTCTGATATGATCATCAATGAACAAGGATTGGAAATGGACTCTATCAAACTTGAAGACATCATCAAATGATTGACATCTTCCTTGGTCAAAGAAGTTTGCTCATTTCTCAGTTTCATCAACTTCTATAGATGATTCATTCAGAACTACTCAACCTCTCATTGATTTAATCAAGAAAAGTCAATTGTGGAATTGATTAAACAAATGCTGAAAAGTGTTCAAAACACTTAAATAAATGTTTCTCTCAAAACTGATCATTTGCTTCTCCAATCTTACTAAACCTTTTGCCATCACCACTGACACCTCCAAATTTGCCTCTGAAGGAATATTACTTCAAACCAACACCAATGGTGAATGGCACTCCTATTTCTATCTATCCCAATCATTTTCACCTGCAGAACAAAACTATGATATTTATGATTGAGAAATTTTAGCCATCCTCTATGCCCTTAAAGTATAGAGACACTATATTATTGTATCTGTTGGCTCTATTCAAGTCTTTATGGATCACAAAAACCTCACATACTTCTGTCAACCACAGACTCTTAACCATTGACAAGCATGATGGTTGCTTGATATTTCAGACTATGATCTGAAACTTATCCATGTTTCTGGCACTGCCCTCTTCAGCTCTTCAGCTCTCTCTAGATGCATAGACCACCTTTCCAAAGATGCATCACATAATGAAGAAACCACTCTTCTCCCTCCTTTAATGTTTGTGCACACTGCCAGTGCAACTCTATATTCCATCATTGCCAAAAGATCATCCAATGATTCCCTTGTTATTACCACTCTTCAAGCTCTTGACAATAAAATTCCATCTCCATTCTGCTCATGCCTCTCAGACTGGCAAAATCATGAAGGAGTCATCATTTACAAAGGTCATGTTTATGTTCCTCCTAAAGACAACCTTCAATGAAAAATCATCTCTTTCTATCATGATGACCCCTCTGCCAGACATTCCAGTGTTCTAAAAATCTGTCAACTCATTTCAGCTGAATACTGGTGGTCAGGATTAGCTCACCATATTCAGAAATATATCAAAGGCTATGCAATCTGTCAGCAAAATAAAATAAATGCCCATCCTATAGTATCTCCACTTACTTCAATTAAATCACATGCTTCTTATTCATTTCAATAACTTTCATGTGATTTAATCACTGACCTTCCTCTTTTTAATAGTTTTAACATGCTCCTGGTCATGATAGATCATGGGCTTACTAAGAGGGTAATTCTATGCCCCACCAAGAAATCTATTACTATAGAAGGGGTAGCAGACCTCTTCTTTCACAAAGTATACCTCCACTTCAGCCTATATGAAAAGATCATCAGTGATTGAGGTCCACAATTTACATTGAAGTTTGCCCTTGAACTCAGAAAAGTTTTAGGATATGATCTCACTCTCTCCATGGCCTATCATTCCTAGACAAATGAAGAAAGAGAATGTGTTAACCAAGAAATTGAAACTTACCTCCCAGCAGTAATCCAACTTCATGAGCTAATTCTATCTCTTATGTTGAATTTGCCCACAATCACCAACTGTTACAATCGCATTCCCCTCTGCATCACTTGCGCTTCTATCCTTCGCACAACCTACCATCCTCTTTGGCCTTCTCTGCATTACATATCTTCACTTTTTAGTAGTAGTATCATCTCGTCCCCATTTTATTCAACTGTAGACCAGTTCCTGAAATGTGTGTATTATTTCATTTTGAACACTCTCTCCTTGATCGAGTCTCTTGTCTCAATCTCGTAGTTCCTATTGTTTCCTCACCTTCTGTCACATTCCATTGAGTTCTACTGCAGATTACACATCCACAGCAGCATTTCCTTTTATACCTAATTGGGCCGGCCCTAAAGTAAATCGTCTATCACTACTTAAACTGTAGGATAGCACCTTGTAATGGTTCTTTACTTTGAATCTATTTGATACTTCTCACCTAGCACAATCTAAGTTTTATCAGAGGATGCTGCAACTCTTCGTGAGCTCCTCCCTTTGGTAGAACCTCCCTTGAGTCGAATGTTATGCTTAATATCAAGAATACTCTACTTTGTGTTCCACACAAAATGTAGTAGCGTTAGGCTTAACATCAACCTCACTCTGTAACATCAAAATCTCCATTCTATCTCATGCTTGGCTATGGACCAAAAGCTATTTTTATTGTTCTTGCTGAATCTTCCATCCTTGTTACAGGTGCACTCTACACAATAGTGCATTACAATTACTGAAGCTACAAGTAATACAAATATGAACTAAGAACATGGACACTATTAAGTTTTATCTTATCAGTACTGGTTTTACTGATTACTCTTTATTTTCACACTATCACATTTTCACATGTGCACATGGTCACATTTCACTTATTTACTTCTTCATGATCACTCTTAATGGAGTCACACTTCACGATCATCATAACTCCTATTCTTATGAGTCATGATCATAGATGAACCACACCTAATACTTGAGGCATCAGGCTATGTCTTCCATTCTACCACATCTATGCTTCTTATTTACATTAGATCCACACTTTATATGTGTGTTTATGCTTCTCTTCCATTTCTACTTATTAGATACACATTACAACCTTATGGATGACATAGAATATCTCTAGATGAGATGTCTATAGATACAAACATAGATAGAGTATATATACAATCCATATAGAGCACAAGGGACTCTAACAAAGTCCTTTTGTGTATTCCCCTCTAAAGAATAACTATTATTATACACATCCTTTGTTCCTAGTCTGTAAGCAAGACTAGCCAAGATTACTTGATAAAGGCTATCACAAGGCTAACAAGACACTTGCCTTGGGCAACTACAGTTACCTCTTGATGGCTATGCCTCAGGAGTTAGGGTTGTTTCAATCCTCATGATCATAAATTAACTGAAAATCCTTGAGGCTGATACTCTGAAGTCCTTGCTGCTCATAAACTTGCTTGCCAAGTCATGCAATCTCATACTTGCAAGAAATTCATTCCCTTCAAAAAGAGAGATAAAGTCTGGCTTGAAGTCAGAAACCTAAAATGCTCCATTGTCAATCCAAAATTTGCCCCAAAATGAGAAGAACCCTTTACCATCACCTTGATCTTATCTTTTTTATCCTATAAACTCTGACTTTCATCAATATGGAAAATTCACAACATGTTTCATGCTTCTCTCTTATCATTCTATCACAAAAATCCCATTCATGGTCCAAATTTTCTGAAACTTCCACCTAATCTTATGTTACAGATGCACTCTACATTATAGTGCATTACGACTACTGAAGCTACAAGCACTATGGATACAGACTACAGACTATGGATATGAACCACGGACTACAGATACAGACTAAGAATATGGACACTCTTAAGTTTTATCTTATCAGTACCGGACCTACTGATTACTCTTTATTTTCACATCTTCACATGTGCACATAGTCACATATCACTTATTCACCATTTCACAACTTCACAATCATCATGACCCCTATTCTTATGAGTCATGATCATAAACGAATCACACCTGATGCTTGAGGCATAAGACTATGTCTGTTACAATCTTCTTGAAACAACCCTAAACTCCTGAGGCATAGCCATCAAGAGGCAATAGCAGTTGCCCAAGAGAAGTGTCTTGTTACTCTTGTGGTATCCTTTACCAAGGGCTTTACTAGTCTTGCTTACAACTAGGAACTAGAGGTCTTTAGCAGACTGATTACTGCTTATAGAGGAGTGATGATAATAGTCTTATTGTGAATAGGGGAAACTCCAGAAAAGACTTTGTTAGAGTCTTCTAGCTCTACATGGGTCATATATATACTCTACTAGTGTTTGTATCTATGGATGCCTCATCTAGAGATATCCTGTGTCGTCCATGATGTTACAATGTGTATCTAATAAGTAAGAATGGAAGAGAAGCATAA
>JBBPTP010000535.1:0-14132 GCA_038094195.1 Pulveroboletus aff. carminiporus | reverse complement strand
CCGCGTTCACGACAGAGGTTTGGATGCAGTGGAGATGCTTCCCGTCGCCCAACATCCCACCGAGCAAAACAATGTTGGCCCTCCATCTGGGACGATGGAGGACAATGATACCGAACCAGAAGATCCGTGGAACCGAGTAAGTAGAATATACCGTCTGCTGGTGTTTCCACCTGAGTGTGCTACCCACGTAGGATCTCGGCCAGGTAAGCCATCAAAGTTTTTCCACTCACTCAGGGTTCAACGAAAGCAAACTCGACACCAAGTCTATTCACTTGGACACACGACAGCTCTGCAGCCCTACAGCCCCGGATATTGAAGGAAAGTCCTCCCTTGTCGAACCAAGCAGAATGGTAAGTAAAAGTGCAGTTGTCTCTTTTTCACCACCCAAGTATTTTGCCTCTAGGACGTTGTGGATGAAGTTTATGCCGCAAACATCGTCATATTTGGCGAAGCTGGCGTCGGCAAGTCATCCGTCATCAATCTCATCGCGGGTCAGAAGCGTGCACACATATCCAACGACGCGCTCGGGTGCACGTTTCAGTACCAACGACACAATATCATGCTGGGTGGAATGCAGTTTGCGTTCTGGGATACCACCGGGCTAGACGAAGGATCAGAGGGGACAGTACCCGCCAAACTAGCGGAAAACAAACTAAGGACGTTGATGGATGGCCTAGCGCATTCCGGCGGCATTCACCTTGTCATCTACTGTATTCGTGGCAGTCGACTCACCAGGGCCCTCAAGCACAACTACGACCTATTTTATGCTGCTGTCTGTCGCAAGAAGGTCTCCGTCGCGTTGGTCGTGACCGGCCTGGAGCACCAGGAGGAAGACATGGAATCATGGTGGGATGCCAACGAGGCGTCTCTCCGGCGCTACGGGATGCGGTTCCACGCACACGCGTGCGTGACGACGTTGGATGTCGACGACGCTATTATCCAGGCTCGGCGAGCAGATTCGCAGAGGCGTCTGCGTGACCTTGTCGTGGAGTATGCCAGCCAACGGCCCTGGAAAATAGAACCATCGATATCGTTGGTCTTGTTCCGCAATATCCTTCGCGAGGTATCCATGGGAAAAAAGACCATTCGGAGGGTAGTCATCTATGATGGTACTGCCTCGTGCCGGAGATACACACGCTCGATTGGGGATCGGCAGCTCGAATACGAGTTTACTCGTGTCGACAAGCCGCTTACGCCTTGCAAGTCGACGGGTTTACTCGTCTTTTACACCTCGAGTCGAGTCGATACTCGCATTCCACAGGAGGACGTTGCTGCGTTAAGGATATTTCACGACGTCGCGGGTGGGAAAACATGTCCTGTGATCGTCGTTGTGCGGGGCTGCCATGACGAGCAGCTCGCCCAGAGGTACTGGGACGCTGTCGTCTCGCGCCCGCGGTACAGGGACATTCAAGTATGTCCAGTGGTGGACGAAATGGAAGAGCTGGACGCTAAGATCGAGGAGTTGTGCATCGAGCACATTGAAATCTCGAGACTCCGCAGAGCTTACGAGGCCGTCGTGGAGTTTTTTACAGACTTTATCAACTGGATTTAGGACTCGTTCGGTGAGACGCTCTGATCGTTTCGGACGAGAACCAGTCTGACATCTACTGTAGCGCTCTCTGATGGTCTACTCGTCGGATGTGCGACTATTCTGCGGGAGTCTGTTTTTGGCATGTAACTATGACACGTGTAGATATCACACTGGGCTTGCAATATGGGGACCATCACCCAAGCGTTTTATGAGTCCCAGTAAGGTCCAGTAGTACTATACTTAAGATTTAATTATAGCCTTATTCTATCAGCGTTTGACTGTCCCTACCGCTGTCTGTTCAGTGACAACGTAGTGGTGTTCTTGGGTGTAGAGGTACAGCGAGTGCTATCCATCAGGTTTGGATCTATCCAGACGTAGTGGTGACAAGCATGGCCACCTTGATGACAGTTCGCCGAAACTTTCCCGAAGTCATCTAATCACTAGATGGCAGTCACGGCATATATTTCAATTCGGCACAACAACGATAGCATCACAGTATCAGTACACTCGGCATGCATCTCGAACACACTCGAGGATCGGTAAGAAAACGAGTCTAGATTTTCCTGTATGGCTCAGACAGATTCCAACTTCCAGTACTGCTTAACGTCGCCAGTTCCTGCGCCATAAGAAACGGCTGCTCCCTCTGTCGCTTCCTGGAGGTACCAAAAGTATTTGAAGGCACCATCTTGGATACTGAAAACGATAGAAATGTTCAATACACAACGCTGAGAAAGCGGGGAAAATACGAACGTGTATATACCATTATTTCCCCTGATGGCCCAAACATAGTCATTAGCAGGGGCGACAGTGAGCGTGTCGTTTGCCCCAGAATCGACCTGGAGACTAGTAGCGTCCACAGGAGAGACACTTTGTGTCTCGCTGTTGTAGTTGTTGATGACCCACTGTGTGATGGTCAACATCGAGGGCGGATGTCAAGGTCAGCCAACAGACCACTTGGGTAGGCAGTTTCTCGAGCTCGGTGACGGTCAGGGTAGAGCCCTCGCCATTATAATTGATAGCCAGCGTTTTCCCGTCGGAGGTGGTCTGCTGGTTGACGATGTAGTAGTTTCCAGCGGATGGTTTGGACATTGTCAGAGTGCGAATGGATGCGATGAATGATGGTCGTGATCCAGGTTGAAAGGTCGCCGGTCAGCTTTTCTCCTCCACGAACGGGCCGTAGGAAGGCATTTGCCTTCTGTAAAGAATCTTCCACCAGGTAGCAGGAACGTTCTTATCAAAATCTTGCGAGTTCTCGCCTCCTGGATGCGGCGATTCGTCGCCCACGGAACTTGGGGCCAAGCCTCCGTCGTAAGACCAGATGGTGTCCTGATTACCGTGTTCAAGATGAGACGATGATTTGGGTGCGCGTTTGGACCCGAACATTTGTCCAGATCACTAATGAACTTCTAGCGTGAAACACAAACGCGGAGATTATCTATGCTGGCATATCAAGGGTAGGAGCCAAGAGTGAAGTGAGGCTTCAGGGCAATACAGTCTAGATGCGCAAACATGGAATATTAGTCCCGCAAACTCGCATCTAGCGCGACACTAGCACAAAACTCAGAGAATACTCTCCCCTGGAATCCATAGATCACGGGTTGAAGAACAGGGTTTTCGAGCCAAGTGCACGATTGTGGACTCGAATGCTTGTGTACGATTCGTTAACGGGCTTCTAGTGTCCTAATGTGGGACACGATAAACGGAAATTATCCGCTGATGCCGATGTGGGTCGTAAGTGAGCCTTAGTAAGGTGAGGTATCGGGATGAATATTGTACCTTCGAGGGCGGCCTCATCTGTCTACCCAGAGCACATAAAATAGACACGAGCGAGGTAAAAGGGAATTACCGGATGCCGACCCACTAATGTGACTTGTTCCTACAGACAAACGAGAAGATTTTGCCATTAACTTCCTATTTGACGTCACAACCGTTTTGAAGGGTAAACCCTAGATGTCCTATTTACAGCTTTCCTGATATTCAACTTCATATTTCACGTTCGTGTACAGGAAACACACGTACCGCACTTTGGTGCTTCTGTGCAATATTTAGCGCAGAAGCACGCGATTCCGAGATATGATGTGACTGCCATCCATGTCCGCGTGTAGGTAACAGGTTTCGCAATGATAACCCGAGGCCCACTTATCAGATCGTACATCGCTGTAGAATTGTTGAGCTCTTTTGATCGATCTGAATCTTCAGCCTCGATGAACAGGGCTATTGTGCGGTCGTCTTATAGATATATCTCTGAGCGTCGCTGTGGTGTGCTATGATCAAGAGATTTTGGGCTGCGGAAGCATGACTGTTTGGGAAAGTGAGCAAGCTGCTTTGGATGGGGTAAGGCGCGAAGTACCTCCTGGCCGCGATCTGTGGAATCGAGCGTTAGCTGCATGGTGGGCTGGGAAACGGCCTTGCACGCAGCGGTTGCTGAATAATGGTCCATTAGAAGCAACGGCGAGAGTCCAATGGGGAGACTCTGGATATCCGGATACAAGTATGCCTAGAATCTAGGGGGTGCGGCGAGGTGGGTCGGAAAAGGATGCGTGTACTGGGATGCCGCGCGCGAGTGAGCTGATGGAGTAGGTACAGAAAAGAGAAACAGACCGCCATTCGCGCAAAGGTCGCAATTGTACTTTACCGGTTTCATTAAACTGCCTTTGAGTCAAAGGCTTTGACGATGACCAGTATGACGAACGGTGTCCTTGAACTTCCCTAGCTCCTCTCTAGGTATACTTCCCTGAGTTTGCAAGGCTTTCACTGGTGATATTACCGATGCGGACACCTAGTTTCGCGGCACTCCGAGGCCAGTCTGTGGTGTCGAAGTTGCCATAGGTGTTGTACATGCAGTGGATCTTCTTTCAAATTCAGTGTCTTGAGCCAAACGTAATTATGGGTTTCGTCGAGCAGAATCTGAAATACGTTTGAAGGCATTGTCCATGGATGATGCCTCAGTACTTCGATCGAGATGGATGTCCGTAGCATCTGTGTCGACATCAACGGTAGCTAGAATCGCACCGACTGATGTTAAGGGTTGAGTTTCAACGAAACCATAATACAAGGCTGACTAGAGATACGGATGACTATCCCACCGACTAGAGAGACATCACAGCGCTACCATGTCAATTATCCTTCCTAGTGAGTATCTCCGCCAATTTCTGGGCATCATCACGGGGCATCCTACATTCCGTTTCAAGCTTCCTCGACAAGTCTTTCTTTTTGAGAAATCTTTTCCCCGTCAGAAATGACCAGAGCAAGTCAATGATAGCCATGAACCAGTTCCGTTCTTCCTGGATGTAAGCACAGTTGAGGTTACCAAGGGCATGAACCAGCATTGTCCGAAGGGCCTTTTGTGACTCTGCCCGTTTCTTTGCGTAAATCGTTATGCGAGCCGGGACGGCAGTGATGCATGCATGTGCCATGGAGCGGATCTTATATTGTCGGAACGTATCCTCATTCCTAACCCACCAGTCCTCCATGACGTCCTCCTGTTCCAAGTTCGTAACGATGATTGCGAGGGGTACCTGACTCCCACACATAATCTCGAAAAAGAGACGATAGCTTCGCTGCATGGCGGCAGTGATTCTTCCTGCTCGAATGCAAAAGAGGAGCAGATCGACGCCGCCAGTGCTGTGCAAGGATTGAATGAGCTGGTGAGCCTTCACGATGGCGCCCAGGAATGTGTTGACACCTATTTCCGGCTCTTCGAGTCCGACGGTGTCATGGATGCGGACTACCGTCCCTCCAGGAAAGGTGAACGAGTACTCTGCTGCATCCAGCGTGCACCCTTCCAGGCCGGAAGAAGTTCGTGCGACCTCTGCGCCGGCCATCAGGTTGATTACAGAGCTTTTTCCGACGCCAGTCTCTCCGAAAAGGATAATGTTTTTAGGCCTGCTGCCAAGATGCACTGATGAACAATAGAAGTTGGAAATGCTATTCGGCGTTCCGCTGACAGACCTACCAGTTCTTGTGCCATTATATACAAAACCCGAGTCTCCGTTCTTTTCTTCGTGCCCTGAGGCTAGCACAGTGTTTTTTAGGGATCGGAGGGCGAGGATACAGATGCATATCGATTAGCTTACCCTTCCTGTCACCGGCGCTCAACACAGACTCATATGATGGAGCGTTTTCGTCTCCCGGTAGACCCATAGTATTCCCGACTGAACCGTTATCACGTCTTTGGGGACTCGTTGCCTGCAGTTGCGGGTGATCAAAGGACTAGGAGCGAGGTGGATCCAGGAGGTGATTTATCCTACTATGGTGGACTTGGCTTTATTATGGACGAGCTTGGGGTCTGGCCTGCGCGTGCCCAGGCAATCAGAAGCCCTTGCTCAGGGACTGGCTCATTGGGCACTACTTGAAACGTGATGCTGTATTCGTGGCGCACTGGCATCATTTCAGCGCAAACAAATCAACGTCATCGATTATCACCGCTCCACATCATTACAAATATTCTGATCAAACCACCACAACTGCCATCGTAATGTAATGAACAGGTGTTTAGCATTTTCGATTCCGAGAAATCAGCTTGTCGTCTCGCTCCGCCTTGTTGGTTTTTGCGTGCTCAAACACTCTGGCTTTCCAAATTTATCTTTTATGACCTCAGAGCCCATCTCCGCGTCGTGCCAGCGCTTCTGCACTTGACGTAATGGCCCACACGTGTCTGCATGCAGGCTTGAGGAATTCATACCAATCGATGCTTCGCTACTGCGCCAACTACGCATGTTCTCAGGGGGTACATCGTGGTCACATTAATGCTGTAGTTCACAGCAAACGAACTCCGCGTGTCCGCGGGCAGGACGGGGGAATCGATACTGCTCTCCAAATTCAGCAGCGCACGCTTGCCACACAGGCGTCCATTGCATGAATATAATCACCTGAACTCCATTCCACAGGAGCTTCATTTACCCTCCCAGGTTGAGTCCACTGACGCGATACAGTTGTCATTAGGTTTAGTTGCGACCCAGGGGGCTAGTGTTTCCACGACCAAGTTCACCCAAGGGCAGCTGATTACCCGACGTCGACCAACACCAAGATACGGTCAAAAGTCAGCATCCTGTGCAACGAAACAGCATTCCTAGTAGTATGATGGAGAGCAATACTGCGGGACTACACTACCATGCCGCTCTACTCGTAGAAGGAGTGAGTAGAACCACTTGCTCGAACATTTGACTCAAGTATGGTGCAGTCGCAGGACGTCTGTGCCGCGCAGGTGAGTCTTGGGGTACATACACCTGACGCAGTCCTGAAAATGTCTTTAGCATTCAACAGGAGCGTACAATATCCCCCTCCCAGATGAGCAAACAGGCAAAGCCCGACAACGCGATTCTTTTGACGCCGTGGGGAGTGGCCAGAGTGACCCTGCATGCGTTGACACCCCACACACGTCCACTAGACCAGATTTAGCCGTCGAACAACCAGGAGAGGTAAAGTTGGGCGGCCCTCTACTCCATTCCGCAATTGAGCGTTTTCACCACAGGACTTCGTATATCTCGACACTCCAGACAGCTCATTGTATATCCAAGACGATCATGCTACATTATCAGCAGCTCTAGATACCGGGGAACGTCTTTCCGCACACTCAGGACCTCCAGATCCTCCCAGCAAGCCCGCTTCAGTTTCCGAACTGAAAGAGGTAAAGCTGAACGAGTTCTGTCCCATTCATGACCCATTGTCTCTCTTCCTAGGAATTCCCAAACCCCCATACGGAAGACACTGTTCCCGAAATGCATTGTCCTGGCAATTACCCATCTGGAATGGATTTCGATAGCCAATGTTATGGCAAGGCTGCGAACCGTACTTCGCAACACGACTTTCTCATCGCCGCAAATATTAGGCAGGCATATTCGGGCTCCCCAGACCCCCCCAGTAAGCCCTCTTCGGTCGCTGAACAACCAGGAGAGGTAGAGTTGAATGAGTCTCGTTTCCTTCCGTGATTGATTCCTTTCTTTTCCCACAGGAATTACCGAACCCTCATACTGAAAACGCCGTGGCAAACGTCTCATATAGTCCTGGGAACCGACTCCAGAATCCATTTGGAACGTGTTTCGATGGGCGATTCGACGGCGGGGATGCGAATCGTACTTCACAAACCGGCTTCTCCATCATCTTGGATACTGGAAGGAATGTTGTTGCACATTCGCATCCCCAACGTTCCCCTGGACAGCTCATTTCAGTAACCGAACAACCGCAAGGGGTTAAGTTCAGCGAGTTTTACGCCCTTCCATGACTGAGCATTTTCTGTACAGGTCGTAGGTGCTCATTCTCCGAATATCGTCATTTTCGGCGAAACAGGCGTTGGAAAGTCGTCTGTCATAAATCTGATTGCAAATCAGAAACTCGCACGTACTTCCAACGATGCCGTTGGATGTACTTTCCAGCACGAACGGTACCCCATTACACTGGGCAAGATGTCGTGCGCCATCTGGGACACCACTGGACTGGACGAAGGGTCCGAGGGGACGGTGCCTGCTAGGCTGGCGGAAGCCAATCTAGAGGAGCTGATGCACAAGCTGGTACGCTCGGGGGGCATCCGCCTCGTCATCTATTGCATCCGCGGCACCCGACTCACCAAGGCCCTCAAACGCAACTACGACTTGTTCTACGTCACTGTCTGTCGGAAGAAAGTACCCGTCGCGTTGGTCGTGACTGGCCTGGAATACCAGGAAGGCGAGATGGAAACTTGGTGGGCTACAAACGAGGCGACGCTGCGGCGGAACGGAATGCGGTTCGATGCGCACGCTTGCGTGACGACAGTCGATGTGGAGGATCAGGTCGTAAAGCAACGGCGCTCCGATTCGCGCGAGCTTCTGTGCGAGCTCGTCGTCAAGTACTCTGAGCTTCCAGCTTGGAAAGCCCATCCGTCGTTTCTATCGCAGATCTTGCCCACGTTCTATGGCGTCCTCCGCGGCGCACTTTCTATGGGCGTTCCAGGGAGTACGACGACCATACGACGAGTGGCCATCTGTGGTTCTTTCTCCGAGTTCTTCCCTGGGACGACCCCAGTCGTTGATAAAAGCATAAGCAGGACGGGCGATCGACAGTACGAATATATTCGGGTGGACAAACGCGCCCTGCGCACGCATACGCCAAGAATATCGGACGAGTTTAGAGGTACGGGCGCGGGGGTGCTTGTCTTTTACACCTCCGCTCTGGTCGAGAACCACGTCCAGCAGACGGACGTCGACGCGCTAAAGACGTTCTACGACGTTGCGGGCGGACACATGTGTCCCGTGATCGTCGTCCTACGGGGCTGCGACGATGACGAGGTCGCTCAAGCGTGTCGGGCTAAAGTCTCGCGTCACAGCGACATACATGCGGATTTCGTCCCCTTTCACAGCACGGGCGACGCACAAGAAAAGTTGAGGGAGATGATCGAAAGGCTGTGCGTCGAGCGCATCGAGACTAAGAGTACTAGATTCCTCAAGAGATACGTGCCAGCGAGCGATTCCTTGTTTCCCTCGTGGATCCGTAGACTTGCGCATATGGATGACGAACAAAGATCAGCGCCAAGGCTCGGCGACGCGTATTTTTCTAGTCCTAGGGACTATCTGTATTGATTTCTTTTCCTTGTCCTTGCTGTCTCGATTAGGCACGTTTATACTCATCTTGTAGAGTCCCTGCGTTGAAGGGACTACAGGAAATGGACGTTTGATTGCACATGTATAACATGTCCGGAGTGCTCGAATCGTATCGCGACTCATTCGTGCATGGGATCGCGGCACGTCTGTGGAGATGGCGTTGTGTATGCCTGCACGTCCCTCGGGTCGGTCTCGAGGACTACATCCTAGGGGATCGTCGACGCCAGATAACAGACTAACCGAACACACGACAGTTTGTACCAATCAGTCGCTGACATTTCCGGATGGTGGCGGACGCGATTTGTGCTCCATATCGTGCGGATGTCAAGTACTCGGTCGTAGTGGAGGTGAATTGATGTTTTGGACCCTTTCTTGTTTTCAGGGTTTATCTGTACAAACTGGCGAGGAGTGTGTACCTTGCCTGGGTGGTCTACGAGGATAGTACTTTGACAAAGTAGTTGATATGATACTTCAATTGGGCTTAAATAATTAGTATTGGAAAGTATGCGATCATGGGGTATTCCAACACGTGTAATAAATCCTCTAGTTATAGGGTTCTCTGTTCTCTAGACCTGCGAGTGGAATCATCAGCCCAAAACATGATCCCTGTGATTCTATGATCTAGTGGCGGGTGGAGGGGCACCCTCGGTTAGCAATATTGGATCCTTTTCCCTCGGATCTGGTTCGCCCATGGCTTTCTTGACGACGGCGGTACTGAGCATCTTTGAGTATTTTGGTTGTACGAACATGGCGCTACGGTGATCATGTGAGCATGCGCAGGCCGGAGGGGTGGGCACTTACTTGGCTTCAACAAGGAGATTGCCTTTTAGGTCCTCGACGCGCCCAGAGACGGTGACTTTACGACCACTCTTCTCCTCCAGGCGGACCTTGATCACGATGAACTACCGAAACAAGTCTGGATGAATGAGCTCAGAACGAAGGAGGCACCCTACCTGGTCTGCAAACGTCGGAGCCTTGTAGTTGATCGACAACTTCGCAGTGACGCCAATCTTGTCCGGCAAGTTATTGATCGCCTGTTCGCGCAATGTCAAAACACCCGCCATCTACGTCATCCATCGTCCCCACGCACCGTTCTCGCCAGACTCTCGTCCAAGAGCGTCGCCAGCAAGCCACCGTGAATGATCCCGTCATGCCCGCACAATCCCCTCCCGACGTGTGAAACCACGACCGCCTCCGTCTCATCCCGCCGCGCTCTTACCAGCGGCAACAGCGCCAACTTGCCTGGTCCACGGAGCGCCCCCGCGGAGAAGTTGTTTACCCGTCGTTCCTCTGGAAAGTGCCGGTACGGACGGACTTCGTACCATTCGTCGGCTTCAGGGGAAGACCGGAGGGACCGGAGAAGGGGGAGGGACTGGAGGGCGGCCTCGAGGTCGGCGGTGTAGGCGAGGGAGTCGGAGGAGCCGGGGTCTGAGGGTGGGCCGGGGGCGGGCCGGGGAGCGATGAAGGTGAAGTAGGGGTGGGGGAAGAGCGCGCCGGCGGTGTACGTGGAGAGCGAGACCGTGCTGAAGAGGAGGAACGTACGGAAGACACCGGGCCGAGAGCGGGATGGGCGGTGGGGATGAGGACGAGCAGTGGAAAAGAGTCGGGCAGGGCCGAGCGCGCGTCGGAGGAGGGCAAGTGAGAGCATGTCCGTCTACGATAGGGTGTACGTTGGAAGGGTGCACTCTCGGCTGGGTCCGGGCGGAGTTGGAAATGTGCATGCACATGGATGCGTGACTCCATCGACCACCTTCTCTCAAGACATCGACACCAGCACCAAGAAGAACCAAGATGGTGAGTCGACGCTGGACACTCGACACTGTCTCTCGGATCCTACTGGCACTGACACATCTGTGACTGCTCGGCAACGACAAGATGGATGGCGAGTACCTGCACCGGATGCGACTTGGGTTAGACTGACATTGGTCGCTAGTCGGTTCAGCAGCATGTGGCCGTACGTGCCCATGAAAGCAGAGTTGCACGACAACGAGGACGCTTTCATCTGATTGCTGGACTCGCTCGATGACGAGCAGAGTGCTAGAGCTCCGAGACACAGTGGCGATCGCTCCCGTCCATCCTCCGCGATGAACGTGCGACTAACTGTTCTCGTCTCAATGACCAGCCCCCCAAAGCTAAACCTGGCTCAGGCAAGAAACCCGCTCCTGCCCCTGGCTCCGCCAACAAGGCGGCCAAGTCTACGAAAAACCCTCTCTTCGAGGCCAAGCCCCGCAACTTTGGTATCGGTATGTCCCCCATGCATGCTATCACAGCACAGAATTTTTTTATCGGTGTTACAGGTCAGGATATTCGTCCCAAGACTGACTTGACCCGCTTCGTCAAGTGGCCCGAATATATCCGTCTCCAACGCCAAAAAGTCATCCTCAGCCAGCGTCTCAAGGTACCCCCCGCCATTGCACAGTTCTCGCACACCCTGGACAAGAACACGGCTACCCAGTTGTTCAAGCTTCTCAACAAGTATGTCTATGTTCTAAATGAGATCAACCTGTCCTTATCGGTGGTATAGATATCGTCCCGAGACCAAGGCTGAGAAGAAGGAACGTCTCGAAACCATCGCCAAGGCCACCGCCGAACAAAAGGAGGCGGCCAAGGACAAGAAGCCTCTCGTTGTCAAATACGGTCTCAACCACATTGTTGCCCTCATCGAAGCCAAGAAGGCTTCCCTCGTTGTCATCGCTCATGATGTTGACCCCATCGAACTTGTCGTCTTCCTGCCCGCTCTCTGCCGCAAGATGGGTATCCCTTATGTGATCGTCAAGGGCAAGGCTCGTCTTGGCACAGTTGTCCACAAGAAGACGGCTGCTGTCCTGGCCCTCCAGGACGTCAAGAGTGAAGACCAGCGCGAACTCGCCACTCTCATCAGCGCTGCGAAAGCCAACTTGTGAGTTACAGCGTGAGCCGCTAGTCCGAAAAAATCTGACAGTATTCGTTTTCCCACAGTTCCGACAAGTACGAGGAGCAGCGTCGTCAGTGGGGTGGTGGTGTTCGCGGCTACAAGTCTACTCAGATGTTCCGCAAACGTGCCAAAGCCGCCGGCCAGAACCCCAACAACCCTGCTCTCGGCAAACTCTAAAATGGATCTGGTCCCCTCACTTACTGGTCCGGGGTTAGCTGTTGTCGTTGGTCGTCGTATGTCATGGTCACCATGTGTTAGAGCCTGTTCGGTATCACCTTGGGCAGCTTTGCCGAAATAACAACAGCCCGATATGTCGGCTATGAGACTGCAGCAGGTTGAAGCCCCGCAGACCCAGACGGGGGCTCCGTCTGAACCTGGTGTTTGCCAGATTTGGGATTGATCATCAATACTCTCCCCGATGACCATCTACCATGCGCCCACTGCGACCTGAACAGCGACAACGCCTCCTCCAGTATATGTCCCTCCTACTCAGTATTATCATTTGTGCCTTCTCGAGTATAGCCATCTCACTGTTGACCCACAAGCCTAGAAAAGATCCCAAGCCTTACCACACATCTATCCTTTCTGGAGAAGGTTGGGTGCTTGAGCTGCTGACTGGCCATCCAGAACGCATCCGGAATGAACTTGGAATGTATGGGGAGACATTCTGTGAGCTCTTAGCAGTACTTCGATGTCAAAATCACAGCAATTCACGAACTGTCTCTCTTGAAGAACAAGTGGCCATTTTTCTCTATACATGTGTCACAGGTCTGCTGGCGAGGCATGTTGGAGAGCGATTTCAGTGCTCGAATGATACCATATCATGGTATGTCATGTGCTAAAACCCAAGTGTTGGATCTCATGTTTTTCTAGCTACTTTCGAAAGATGGTCATGATATTCTCGACCAACCCTTTCTACACAGATATTGTCATCCCCCCTGGTGTTAACCCGATCCCAGGACACTTCAAATCTAACCCTAAGCTGTGGCCGTATTTCAAGGATGCAGTTGGAGCCATTGATGGAAGCCATATTGTGATTGCATCCCCCCCTGCGTCCCGCACCTCAGCTTTTTGTAATCAGAAGGGGTTTCTCTCTCAAAATTATTTATTTGTGTCCAACTTTGATCTCAATTTCACGTACTCGCTCTGTGGTTGGGAGGGGTCTGCTTCAGATGCTTGGGTATACGATAATGCTGTCTCACGCGGTTTGAAGATACATGATGGAAAATATGTCCTTGCTGACCTTGGTTACCCATCCTGCCCAACTATGCTCATTCCATATCGTGGTGTGCACTACCACCTAGCTGAATGGGGCCAGGCATGCATATGGTGCGTCTTGTTGGAATGCATATGATCACTGACTTAACTGTAGTATAGCCCTGCCAACAAGAAAGAACTATTCAACCTGCGCCATGCGCAGGCACGGAATGTTATCGAACAATCATTTGGCGTGCTTAAAAATCGGTTCCGTATCCTCCTCCTCAGTCTACCATACCCTGTCGAAATCCAGGCCCATATACCCGCCGTGCTTTGTGCAATTCATAATTTCATACGTAAGCATGAATCCAGTGAAGCCGAAGAAGATTTCGACCTCACTGAGGGTGATTCAGATGATGATTTCCCTGCTGCTGCTGATCACGAACAGGAGACTGGTCCACAGTTGCATGATAGAATTGCAGATCAGATGTGGAGGGATTACAAAGATCTCAGACATGCTCGAGAATTGGATTTGGATACATCAGACGATGACGATATCGACGATACATACATGTAGTCCGAATGACCAAAAACAATGATACATCATTACAACATTGTAAGAAGGCTGCGAGAAGACAATCACTGATATGAAGAATCAAAAAAAGATGGATCGAAGTTTGTGTAGTCCACACCGCCATAAGGGTTCGCAAAATCATTCACAAAATCTGAAACAACCCTAATTGCTACTAGAGCTTTCAGGTTACCACTAGGCAGCTTAGACTTAGAAGAGAGCAGATGAGGGGAATACCCAAGAGGATCTGACTGAGGATCCCTTGGTCGTCGATTCGGGTCCTTATATACTATAATACATGTTTGTACGTATTTGGTCCATTATCCAAATAGAGACGTGAACAGC
>JBBPTP010000534.1:0-17075 GCA_038094195.1 Pulveroboletus aff. carminiporus | reverse complement strand
CCTTTCCAGTCATAGCAGTTCTTCTTCTCTTTTCCATGACCTTCTATAGGCTGCTTACTCAGCAGGTCGCTGGTCACTACTTAAGACCCGTTTCCATCATCTTATTCCCCTAAGCTAGAGCTCCCTTCGAGTACTCTCACTTGTACTTGGTAGCTTGTTCCAATACTAGCTTATCCCGCGTTTCCCTTCCTGTGTGTCTTCGTCCTCCACGATTGATTGGACGCTCCTAGAATCCCTAGGCTACCTTACGGTAGTATCTTTTATCGTAACTAAGTCGTTGCTTCTCGCACGACTTCCTCGTACCTTCGTCGTCGTTGCTCATATAGCACGGCCTTTCCTCGTCGTCGTTGCTCTAGCTGCACGACTCCTCGAGTGTCGTCCCAACTATCCTCATTGAAGGGCTTTGCTTGTCCCTGTCCGGGCCAAGCTTAACATGTAGAACATGAAGTATATATCCAACACCCTAGCATAGCATATCTCAGATGTAACATACACTTGTACAAACCATAGAATAGTATATAAGGGATATCCCCAGCTCTAGAGGACACTAGTCTTGTCCTCTTGAAGTTTCCTACTTGCTAGGAGGTTCAGACTTGCCATTATTGTCTTATAGTTCAAACTACTGATCCTTCAGTGGGTTAGTCATTTCATCAATAGACTTAAGTTGTACTAGGCAAGTGAATGAATAGATTCAAGATAAGAAGAGAAGCTATACATGTCCTAGCTACGTTTAAGTAGTGACAGCCAATTGACTACAGGGCTGGCCTCAGCAAGATATAAAAAGAAGAATGCTGTGGATTGACTAATCCATAGTAGAACATTACAGAAGGTCAAAGAAGTGTGGAGAGATAGGAACTATGAGGCCAAGATAAGAGACTTGACTGAGGAGTAAGTGTTCATTTGAAATAAAAGAAGTACTAACCAAGAAGCTGATTTATAGAGAAACAAGATGAGGGTTTGTGGAAAAAAGGATAAGTAAGAAATACATTGTAGTAGTTCTAACTATATATACTCAAGAGGACAGTTGGTTGTGCAAAGCTAAGTAAAGCAATAAAAGCAGAGAGAAAAAGGATTGTAACATTATCCCCTTTGTAAAGTTGAAACCCTGGTTCAACAAATGTCAATCCCACGCTATGCTGGAGGAAGAGAGGAGTGGCATTAGCCATAGATGTCAAGTGCTTGCTCTGATGATAGATGGTCAAATGGACAGTTGTCGACCACATGCCCTGCTTGATGACAAAGTTCACAAGAGTGAATGGAGCAGATGTGATCAGTGTGGCCCCATCTATCACAAAAGCCACATTGGGTCCTGAGATATAAATACTAGGAGTGACCAGGCACAGAGAGGAGGTAGTTTGGAC
The DNA here is from genome assembly GCA_038094195.1 of Pulveroboletus aff. carminiporus. Classification (NCBI taxonomy): domain Eukaryota; kingdom Fungi; phylum Basidiomycota; class Agaricomycetes; order Boletales; family Boletaceae; genus Pulveroboletus; species Pulveroboletus aff. carminiporus. The sequence continues at coordinate 15,714 of JBBPTP010000534.1, read as the reverse complement.
AGATGTAATGGAGACAGTCTTCTCTATAGTGGCCAAGCAGATGACAACAAAAACATTCTGTTAGAGCTGAGGCAGGACAATGGTGTATGATGACTAAGAGGAGATGGGTCAGAGCTGATAGAATTTCTACTCTATTTGCTCCTGAGATGTGATATGACTGAGACAAAGCCTGAGCCTCCCTGTCAACAGATGGTTCTTCAGCTTCATCAAGGGTCATTTCTGACTCAGTGGTAGATTCCGATGGAGCAATAGTGGAAGAAAGAGGAGGAGAAGCCAGCTGATCTGCCAGAGAGGGCCTAGATGAACTGATGGAGGATGGTGACAATAAAGAAGGAACAGATATAGGTATGGGGGAGTAGCTGACATCCAACACCAAGTATTGTTTCCCCTCATAAGGAAGCATAGAGGAGAAGATGGGCAGAAATGTGAAATATATTCATTGACCAGAGATCTGCTCCACAAAGATGGCGAAACCATAGAAATATAACAATGTTAGTACTCAATGGGGTAAATTGTTTAAGAGGAAATGCATTGGTAGTCCATAGATTGAAGATAAGTCATTGGGAATGGCAAGAGAATGAAACCTTTGTACTTTGCTAAGGTCATGAAAAAGTTAAATCAGCTCTTGGAAAGTTGTATCTTGTTGATATAAAGGGAAATTTTCAATGATCAATAATAGGGCTGGGTCAGCGAGGATAGTGGTGAATAGTGTAAGAGTGTGATCGATTGGAAGGGCTAAGGGCTTTACAGAGTGAGTTCGAATAGGCAAGGCGACGAGAGAAGAGGATTGTGAGGAGGATGGCAATGATGACAATGGAAAAGACATAGTGTTCCAGGTAGTGGCAAAAGTGGTTTATACAAGGTAATACTCATGAAGAGACTGACTTCTTGTCTTAACCACTACTAGAGTTGGTTGTTCCTTTTATATTGGTCAAGTATCTGCTGTGCATGATAGAGATTACTTTCTGGTTCCCAGGTGTTCTCCAATGATAGATAACCTTTCCATATGGTCAGATACTGTCTTCTTGATGTATTGCCTCTGTGGAAGATGATGTGCTCCACCTCATATTCTTCTTCTGATCTGATCAGGTCAGGTGGTGGATGAAGAAAGTTGGGGCCATATGCATCAGTTTCTTTGTAGGATGAAAGGAGCAATGCATGGAAAACATCATGGATCTTCCAGGTGAATGGAGGCTTAAGTCAGTAGAAGAGGGGTGAAAGCACTTGAGTGATCTTGAAAGGGTCATATCATTTGGAGGAAAGTTTTTGTGATAAGGTTTTGATGTGGAGGTTGGTGGCTTCTAACCATACCTTGACTCCTACTCTCCATGGAACAAAGTGCCTGGTTACCTGAGTGGTCATGATCCATCAGGCAAAGTCATATGCAGTGAGTGCTTCTTTTCTTGATTCATCAAGAGTGGACAGTCTGGATTCTAAAGTGGAGAGGAATGTCTTTCCAATTGACGGATAAGCTCAGGGTTCATATCCAAGCATTAACAAGAAAGGAGATGCTTTAGTGGATGAGTGGAGGGTAGTGTTGTGGGCAAATTCAGCAGTGATGAGGAGATCAACCCATTTCCTTGGCTAATTCATAGTGAAGATGTGAAGATAGATTTTGAGTTCTTGATTCATTTGTTCAGTTTGTCCATCTGTTTGGAGATGATAGGCAGTGGACAACTTGATGTCATACTTGAGAAGTCTGGCTAACTCTCTATTCAGATCTTCCCCCAGATTTCTCAGAAACTGAAGAAGAAAATTCAGAATCTGGTTCAGACATCGACCTATTCCAGGAAGACGAAAACCTCGACCTCACCCCACTAAACATTCCTTGGTCACCTACTCCGGCATCACCCATCTCACAACCTCAATCAGGTCAAATTTTTTGTGTCCCATCACCAGTCATGTCTTCATCATCAAAGCCTGTAGAACTCAAGATCAATGCCCTAGAACCATATGATGGTTCTGAGGAACTCCTAGAATCATGGCTTGGAAATGTCCTGTTCTATCTGGACACCAATGAGAAAGTCTATGACACAGATAAAAAGAAGATTGCCTTTGCCCTCTCCTACATGACCAAAGGCCCCACTGCCCATTGGGCAAACACCTTCCACAAAACTTGTATCTCAGGGTCTGCTGTCTCCACTGGTATATGGAACGACTTCATCAAGGTCGTCAAAGAAGCCTTCGAATCCACCAATTCCACACACAAATCCATCACATGGCTCATGAATTCTAGAGTCACTAAGGACCTGGAACTGACATCTTACATCGCCCAATTCCACAACCACATAGCAATGTTGGGGATCACTGATGATAAAATCCTTATTGAATTCTTTGCCAAGAGAATTCTCTCTGGTCTTGTTCACAAAATGTATGGAGAAACAACCCACATTACAACCATCAAAGAATGGTACAAAAAGGTCCAAGAGTATCAAACTCTTTATGAAGAAGCCAAGGGGATCGTTGAATCCCAGCGAAAGAAATCTGCCCCCACCTATAAATCATATTCCAAACCAGAAAAAGACCCCAACACTATGGACGTCAATGTGAATGCCATCCGATACCTGCCCAAGCTAACCCCAGAGGAAAGAGAACGCCTCAGAAAAATCGGAGCTTGTTTCAAATGCCACCATAAAGGGCACTCCACCCGCGAATGTCAAACAAAGTTCAAACCCACTCCCGCTGCCTCCTCTACTCCTCCTGCAGAAAAGAAAGTATGCAAGGAAAAGAAATCTGCTGACCTCCCAAAATTAGAAGAAGTCGAAGAAGATTCAGACTCCAAGGATGAAAAAGAAGTCCAAAAAGTATCTTTCCAAGAGGATTTTTGAATGGAAGGACTGCCTCGACACCAGTACCTTCCCAAATGTGTAAAGTAGCTGCTGTATGAGTATCCACCTCCAATATGATGATTCCCATACAACTCATTGTCCCCTTGCACACGCTAAAAGACGTCGAAACATGCACCCTGATTGACAGTGGTGTGCAAATGAATTACATCAACTGGGGCTTTGTTCGTAAGCACCAGCTCCCTACTATCCATCTCAAACATCAAATCTGAGTCCACAACGCTGTAGGAGCTCAACGCTTCCTATGTTTGTAGACTCAGTTTTCCCCACTTTCAGGTCACCCTGCGTCCTCTAGCATCCATCGTACAAGCGTCCCATCATGTCCTGTGTTTGTTGAAGGCTGATCCACCCTCTATTCGTGTGTATCTGGTCCTATCCATACCCGGACTAACTATCCGGTTACACTATCCACTCTACCTACTATCCAACTTATCTCAGGACTAGCAACTGAGATGGTTAGTACATTACCATATGTTTTCTTGTGTCCTGGTGTCACAACACTCATTTCTATCATTCCTATCTCACCTGTCAATACTTTGACATTGACATATGTTTTACCTTTTTCTGACAGTCCTGGGAAATATCTGGACTATAAATCCCTGTACCTGCCTTGTGCAATATACCTTTCGTTTGGATCACTGTCTATCAGTCACATCTTCGTTCGTCGTCATCATTGTCATCGCTCGTCTCAATCCGGTCCTCATTCTAGACCAGTTTTCATACAATCCAGTCCTCGTTCTAGACTGGTTTTCATACAATCTGCTTCGCTTTCAATCCAGAATCAACCGGATTGACCCTCCTGGTGCTGGACCTATGTCTAGTTATCCCTCCTCATCTATCTACCTTTGCTGGACCCCTCTAGGGACGAGCATAGCTCGCTTCCTTCAATCCCTTCCTCGTGGTAAACTCTCTAGGGACTTAACCTACCACATCACTTATCTTTCTTACACCAATGGTCATGTTTTTCGGCATGACAAACTCCTCCACAACCTTTCAACAATTCATGAATGATTCATTCAGAGATATGATCGCTGAAGGATGGCTCGTCATTTACATAGACAACCTCCTCATTTTCTCTGATAATGAAGAAGTTCACACCGAACGTACTCGCTGCATCTTGCAATGAATGCAAGAACTCAACCTCCACCTCCATTTAGAAAAATGCAACTTTGCCACCAAGGAAGTCGAATACCTTGGTATGATTGTCAATGAACAAGGGTTAGAAATGGACCCAGTCAAACTCGAAGGTATTGCCAAATGGCCTACACCTTTGTCAGTCAAAGAAATTTGATCGTTCCTTGGGTTTGCCAATTTCTATAGGTGATTCATCCAAAACTACTCAGAAGTTGCTCGACCTCTCATTGATTTGACCAAGAAATCCCAGTCCTGGAATTGGTCAGACAAATGTCAACAAGCGTTTGAAATACTTAAAACTATGTTTCTTTCAAAATCTATCCTTCGATTTCCTGACCTTATCAAACCTTTCACCATTGCCACTGATGCCTCCAAATTCGCATCTGGAGGAATTCTCCTTCAAACTGATGCTAATGGTGAATGGCATCCCTGCTCATATCTCTCACAGTCATTCTCTCTGGCAGAATGAAATTATGATATTTATGATCGAGAACTCCTAGCCATCCTCCGTGCTCTTAAAGCATGGAGACATTACCTTATTGGCTCTGTTGACCCAGTCCAAGTTTTCACAGATCATAAAAACTTGACATACTTCTGACAACCTCAGACCTTAAATTGTCACCAAGCACGATGGTTACTCAACATTTCAGACTATGATATGAAACTCATCTACGTTCCCAGTACCGCCCTCTCTGGACCTGATGCTCTTTTCTGACGTATCGACCATCTTCCAAAGGATATGTCTGATAATGAAGAAATCACTTTACTTCCTCCATCCATGTTTATCCACACTGCAAGCTCCACTCTTCACTCCATTATCGCAGAACGATCTAGCAATGACTCCCTTGTACTCACCGCTCTCCAAGCTTTGGATAACAAAATTCCACCTCCCTTCCGTTCATGCCTTTTAGATTGGCAAAACCACAATGGTGTTATTACCTACAAAGATCACATCTACATTCCCTCCGAAGATGACCTCCATCGCAAAATCATGTCTTCATATCATGACAACCCTTCCGTCAGACACCCTGGAGTATTAAAGACCAGACAACTCGTCTCTCAAGAATACTGGTGGCCAGGTCTAGCTCACCATGTACGAAAATATGTTGAAGGCTGTGCTATCTGCCAGCAAAATAAGGTTAATACTCATCCAACAGTACCACCTCTCATGCCAATCAAATCCCATACCACTTGCCCATTCCAACAGATCTCCTGCGATCTGATAACTGACCTCCCTCTGTCCAATGGTTTCGATACACTTCTGGTCATAGTAGACCATGGGCTTACTAAGGGGGTAATTCTATGCCCCACCAAGAAAACTATCACCACTGAAGGGGTAGCAGACCTCTTCTTCCACAAGGTATACCTCCGATTCGGCCTCTACGAGAAAATCATCAGTGACAGAGGCCCACAATTCGCTTCAAAATTTGCCCTAGAACTTGGACATCTCCTCGGTTATGACCTCGCCCTCTCCACCACTTATCATCCTCAAACAGATGGTGAAACTGAATGCATCAATCAGGAAGTTGAAACCTATCTCTGAATCTATTGTGGTGATAACCCTACCTCATGGTCCGAGTCAATCTCCCATGCAGAATTTGCTCACAATCACTGCCCCCACTCTGTTACTTCCAAATCTCCATTCTATCTCATGCTTGGCTATGAACTGAAAGCATTTCCCACTGTCTTTGCTGAATCTTCTATTCCTGCGGTCGTGGACCGACTAAAAACTCTCAAAGCTGCTCGATCCGAAGTATTGGCTGCACATGAACTCGCCTGCCAAGTCATGGCATCACGCACATGCCACAACTATGTTCCTTTCAAGAAAGGAGATAAAGTCTGGCTTGAAGCCAGAAACTTGAAACGCTCTGTCGTCAATCTGAAGTTCGCCCCTAAACGAGAAGGACCTTTTACCATTGTCTCGGTCCTATCACCCTTATCATTCAAACTCCATCTTCCTTCCACCTGGAAGATTCATCCCATGTTCCATGCTTCTTTGTTATCACCCTATTGTGAAAACACTGTCCATGGTCCAAACTTTCCGAAACCACCACCTGACCTTATCAGTGGAGAAGAGGAATACAAAATACTGCAGATATTAAAACATTGAGGTCCACCCTCAAACCACTATTTCCTTATAAGATGGAAAGGCTATACTCCAAAAGATGACTCATGGGTGTCTGAGAAAGATCTATCTCATGCACAGACCCTCCTCAAAGATTATAAGAGGCGTCATCCTTCTGTCTGCTCCCTCACTGTCAAACACCTTTCTATATACACAACCATGCCTCATATTCCCACTTCTGAACTCCCCATTTCTCCCTTTGCTCACACTTTCTGCCGCCACTTGCCTGCCCATGAGGATGTGCTCGCTTGCGCTCTCAATGACCCATCTCTTGCCATGACTCTAGACCATTGTATTCATCCAGACTCCCCTCTGGGCCTTCTTTGTGCTGCTTATGGCACACACCAAACTCTATCCACAGCCATCGCCTGGTTGAAAGGATTTCCTTCCTCCCCAGATCTTGACCCCATCCTTAATCTCATGTGTAAATCCCACTCTCAAGTAAACCATAAAATCCTTGCCACCACCCACCAACTTGAGATGACTAAGGTTGGTGAAAAAGTTCACACCCTACTCGCTAAATACAGTGACGCCCTCCCACCATCTCCTTCAGAAGAGGAGAAACTCACAATGATAGCTCGTCTCATTAGAACTGTTACGTCGAGACAACGTACAGTACCCTGTTGCTATGCGAAGCACTAGCAATGGCTTGGACTAGGACTGGAACTAGGACTAGGACAAGACTGTCAGCCAGGCATCTTGGATTCTCACAGCGGTATAGATGGGAGGGCACAGACAGAACTGAGGAGCAACCAAGGTAGATTGCAGAAGATCGAGAATGCCGTAACTACTACAAGAACACAGTCTTAAGTAGTGTTGGTCAATTATGCTTAAGTAAGAGATGAAAGAATATTGTAGAAGCTAATAGAAGGAATCATGGTAGTCAGGATTATGAATCCGATATAAGAAGAACCAGATTTGGGAGAGATGGTCTGTTGCCATCGCACATGTTATAGGACTCTGACCGTCGGGATTAGAAGAGTGGAAATAGAAGCGGTCTTAGAGAATCAGGAGTTTCGGGGCAAAAGGAGATAAGCAAAGAAGAAAAGATTGGTACCCTGTCTGGAGGATACTGAAGCGGATTGTCTGTGAAGTGAACGATACGAGCACCAAGTGGGAGTGGAGGTATAAAAGTGTAACATTACTCCCTTTGTACAATTGAACTTCAGGTTCAATAAACACTAAGCCCATTTCAATGGTTGACATCCACAGCCGAGGGGGAAGGTGAGGAGCGATGAGCCCCATAAATGTCTTGTGCTTGATCCGGGGTAACAATTGTAAAGATACAGTCGTCTGCGATGTGCCCACCTTCATTGCAAAGTCCACATGTATGCTGGGGGCAGAAGCAATCTGCGTGACCCCAGTTTTGACAAAAAGCACATTGGGTGCGCAAACAAGCAGTCTGAGTATGTCCGAAGGCAGATTGGTGGCAATGGGGGCAGATGTAGAGGGGGCAGTCTTCGCGATAGTGACCTCACATATGACAATGGAAGCAGGTGGTAGTGGAGGAAGCGGGTTGGCGGTGAATGACCGGAGGGAGGACTCGGGTTGGGGATGATAGGATGGATAGTCCAGGTCAGAGAGGGACTCGAAAGGACCAGATGGACTGGATGTTCTCTTCAATCCGATCAGACAGGGAGTCGATAGCAGTATCCGAGTCTGTCTCGCTTGCTTCTGATATGGCCGGAGGGGAGGAGAGTCATTCTGTGAGAGAAGGAGGGGGAATAGGGATCGGATCAAGTTCTTGACTGATGACTAAGTCAGAATGATGAATGTACAGGTCTTGTTCAGTGGGGGTCATGGCATTGAAGACTTTATAGAAGGTGGGGTAAATAATGTTAGGGGTGATGTGTTCGATGTATGCATGTAGGCCGTGATGATGAAGAGCGAGTAGGATGTGATGTGGGAGGCCAGCAAGGATGGTATGAAGGGGAATGCCAAAATCGGCAGGTAGGTCACTTGGGGCGGAGAGGAAATGGTATTGTTGGGCTCGGATAATTTCGTGGAAAGAGTGGACTAATTCATGTGTGACGACATCAATGTGGTATTGGGGGGTATGTTCAAGAGCATTTACGAGGGCAGGATCTGACAGTATGGTGGCGTAGAGAGTGGTTGTGGATGAAGCAGGTAAACACTTGGGATAGACATTCCGCGACCATAAAGGTGATAATCTGAGGGAGTAAGAGGAAGACGAGGAAGAGGATGACACAGGGGAGGAAGACATGTTCAAGGTAATGTTGGATGAAGGGGTTTATACAAGGGGGGTGCTCACGAAGAGATGCCATCTTAATTCCTTGGGTGAGTTTCTACCTCAAACCGTTGGCCTTCTTATAGCTGGATAGAATGGTCTGTGCGTGTCTTAGGTTGGATTCTGGTTCCCATGTGTCTTCAGAAGATGGGTATCCCTTCCATGCAGTCAGGTACTATCTTCTGCCAGCAGTACCTTGATGTGACCTAATGTGGTCAACTTCATATTCTTCTTCAGAGTTTACGAGGTCCGGAGGAGGTCGGGGAAAGTTTGGTCCATGTGTAGTGGTTTCCTTATATGAGGATAGAAGTGAGGCGTGGAATACTTCGTGGATGCACCATGTGGATGGTAGCTTCAATCGGTAAGTGAGTGGGGATAGGACCTGAGTAATTTCGAATGGTCCATATCATTTGGGGGCAAGCTTCTTCAAAGGCAAGTTGAGACAAAGGTTCATGGCTTCCAACCATACCTTATCTCCTACTTTCCAAGGGTGAAATCGGGAGGTTGATCATCATATCATTGCCAGGCAAGCCGATTCATGGGCAGCCTTTGCTTCATTCCTGGCTCGATTGAGGGCCATTAGTCTGTCTTCCAAAGCCAGAATAAATGTCTTCCCAAATGGAGGAAAGGATCTGGGTTCATATCTGAACATGAGGGAAAATGGGGATTGCTTAGTGGAGCTATGTGCAACTGAGTTGTGGTGAAACTCAGCGGTAGTGAGAAGATCCGCCCATTTCCTTGGTTGATTGGAGCAGAAGATCCAAAGGTATGTTTCGAGTTCCTGATTGGTTCTTTCGGTTTGACCGTCAGTTTGTGAATGATAGGCAGTAGATAATTGGATATCATATTTAAGTAGTCTTGCCAGTTCTCTTGCAAAAGCCGATGCGAACTGTGGACCTCTATCCGAGATAATGCTCTTGTATAGGCCGAATCTTTGGAATACAAAATCGTGGAAGAGTTGAGCTACTCCTACTGCATCGACCATTTTGAGGCATGGGGCGAGAATTACCCCCTTTGTAAGCCCATGGTCTACCACAACCATGAGTGAATCATATCTGTTAGAGGGAGGTAAATCGGTAATGAGGTCAATAGAGATCTGTTTAAATGGGAGCGAATGTGTGGATTGTATTGGATTAAGAGGGGGGACTGTTGGATGCATATTGGTTTTGTTTTGTTGACAGGTGGCACAGCCAGATATGAAGTTATTGATGAATGTGGAGAGTCCGGGCCACCAGAAGTCTTTTTCTAGCATAACCTTGGTCCGGAATCGTCCATCATGTCCAGTGGTTGGGTTTTCATGAATGGATTGTATGAGGTTGTGACAGGCGTTGGGAGGGATGTAGAGACGTTGTTTGAAATATAGCTGTCCATCTTCAAAAGACCAGTCTGAGAGCTTGGATCGGGGGAAGAGTGGGGTATCATCGGATAAGGCAGCAATCGCTTTGAGGACTAAGGGGTCTGATTCGGATGAGGTGCGGATGTGACATTGGAGGGTGATGTCTAAGGCTTGGATAATAGCAGGTTCAGGGCAGATGGCTACATCCAAGTTGTTGTCTGCCGTATCTATGTGATCTTTGCGAGAAAGGGCGTCGGCTGGTCCCATCTTAGTTCCAGGGGTGACTTGCCAGAGGATATCGAAATCCTGCAGGAATAGGGACCAACGGGCTTGTCGGCGAGATAATTTTCAGGGGTCCTTGATATAAGATAGGTTTTTATGATCAGTCATGATGGTTACCGGATGAGGGGTGCCAAGGAGGTAATGCTTCCATTCTTCTAATGCCAAGATGACTGCTAACAGCTCTCTATCGTAGATGTCATAGTTTCGTTGGGCGAGGATGAATGTTTTTGAGAAGTATGCGCAGGAGTGAAGGTCTCCGTTTTCATCTGACTACATAAGGACTGCTCCTGCTGCTAAGAGGGAGGCATCGGTCATGAGGGTGAAGGATTTTGTGGTGTCCGGGATATGTAAGATGGGTGCTGATGCGAAGATGTTCCATAGTTTGTCGAAAGCGGACTGTTGGAGATTGGTCCACTGTCAGGGTTGTTCCTTTCGGGTTAGGAGGTTAAGGAGAGCCACGATGTTTGAGAAATCAGGAATGAACTTCCTGTAGAAATTGGTGAACCCCATGAAGGAACGGACTCCCTTCACTGATGTAGGTGGATTCTAGATATGGATGGTGGATAGTTTGTCAGGGTCCATCTGAGCCTTTCCTTGTCCAACGATGATACCTAAGAAGTTCATGACCGAGGTGTTGAAAGCACATTTGGCCAGTTTCAGGGAGAGTCCATGTTCTCGTAGTCATTGGAGGACATGCCTAGTCCTATCATGGTGGAGGTCTAAATCATCCTTGGTGTATAAACTCAAGTTGTCCATATATATCTTCAACCAACGTTCTGAGATCATGTCGGTGAAGATGTAGTTCATGAAGGCCTGAAAGGTAGGGGGGGCATTACTGTGACTGAAAAACAATACCGTGGGTTCGAAAAGTTCAAAAGGAGTGACAAAAGCCATCTTCCACTGGTCCTCCTCTTTGATCCGGATGTTGTTGTATCCCCATCGAATGTCGAACTTGGTGAAGATAGTTGAATCTTTCATGTCATTGATGAGGTCTGATACTAGGGGTAGTGGGTAGGCATTCCAGATGGTGTGGAAGTTAAGGTATTGGTAGTCTTGGCATGGTTGGAGGGAACCATCCTTCTTTGGAACAAAGAAGAACGGGGCAGCTTGTGGTGATTTTGAAGGGACAATTCGGCCAGTTTTGAGATGTTCTTCGATAAACACTTTACAAGCTTCACATTCTGCTGGGTTCATTGAGTAGACTTTGGTGATTTTCAGGACAAAAGATGGTTTGAGCTCAACCGTGTGGTCGTAGGGTCGATGAGAGGGAAGTTCATTGAAGGTTTTCTCAGAGAATATGTCTTTGAAGTCCTTGCACCAGTCGGGAATGACAACATCTGAGCTTTGTCATTTCTGAGCGATTTCCATTGACAGCGTGATTTTCTTGATGTTTTCTTCAGCCTGGTCCTTCCCGGGGAGGTACTCACGAAGAGACACATCAACCCAGGTCAGGCCTTTCCTAAGTTGGATGGTCCGGACTACTTCCTTCCGGCCTCCTCCCAGTTTATTGGTTTGAGGGATAGTAATCGTGTTGTTTGACCAGTTGATGTTCAGGTTCCACTTCTTCAGCCAGGGCATCCCAAGGATTATTTGTGGTTTCTTTAATCTGACTATCATGAGTCCTAGTCACTCTGTGTACTGTCCAATAGTCATTCCGGTGTAGGCCTTTCGATTGATGACTCCATTTGCATTGGGTGATCCGTCCACATTGTGGGCGATAACTGGTTGACTAAGTTGTCATCTAGGGAACCAGTGGTTGTTGACAAGACTCTGGTCGATAAAGTTTCTGGTCGCTCCAGAATCGATGAGGGCAGTGGTTTCAATAGTTTGTCGGCCCGTACTTAATTTGACAGGAATGCGCAAGGTTCGTTCATTCTGTAATGCTACAAGTACATGGGTGAGATCAAGGGAAAGAGACATTGGGCATCTTTCCCTTTTTAAAAATCTGAGTCGTCCTTGGTGATTGTTGTGACAACTTCTTCCTCCAGTTCTTCATAACAAATTTGCAGGGTTTGGAGGATTTCATCAGCAGTCTTCCCTTTTCCTTTCAGGGAGTTGACATAAGCATTGAGTGGGGATGGTTTGACTGGAGCAGGAATGGGGGTGGTTCAGATGGTCTTAGCAGTTCGAAGTTGAGCGGTTTGCCTAGTAGGGGTAGGGAAGGTTCAGCACTCGCGAGTGAAGTGTCCCAACTTTCAGCATTTGAAGCATTGATTTTCTTGGATGCACTTAGCTCTTTCATCAGGAGTAAGCTTGGGAGGGAAAGGTCAGGTGGTGGTGGCATCGACCTCCATAGCATTGGGGTCTTTCTCTTTCTGGAACACACGGGGAGCGGGACATCTAAAACCTCCCATGAGGGACTGAGCTTCTTTGTAGTTAGAGCCATATTCATGGACTTTCTTATATCATTCAGCGATAGTAGTAGGAGGGGTGGTCATATCCATGACCTTCTTCGTCAATCCGGAGGGTATTTCTTGCGCGAAGAACTTGATTAGGACTGCGTCGTCTGAGACTTTGGATGCGGCAGCGTGATTCTGGAACTGGGAAATGTAGGAGGCAAGATCCATCTTCTTGTTATTTTTGTCTTTCTCCCCGACTCACATGTTGATCATCCAGGAGAGGGAGTCTTGGACTGAGTTGATGTGTTTGAACTGGTCCTTGAACGTGGTAACGAAATCAGCCCATGTCCCTAGGGTGACAGTTGTTCCGGATATGGCTTTTTCATGGAAAGTGTTGGTCCAGTGGGATGCAGGGCCCTTGGTCATATAAGAGAGGGTGAAGGTGACCTTCTTGTCATCAGAGTTATAAACATCTTTGTTGGTGTTCAGGTACAGGACTACGGAGTTAATCCAAGATAGACTGTTCTCGTATGAGCTGTCATAGGCTGGGGGTGGGTTGAGCCTAAGCTCAGCAGATTTGGGTGTGGTTAACATAGGGATGGCAGCGTGAGGCGAGCTGGGTGGACTGGGGCTGGGAGATCTAGAAGCAAGTGGGCTAGGGGAATGAAATTCGACGTCTTGGGGGGATGGTGACCTGGGAAGATTTATTGAGGTGAACTGGGAGGTTAACAGCAGAGGGTTATGACAGGCATGAGATGCTATTACTGGGTTGGATGGTGCTGAGGTTTCAGCGATGCGATGTCTGGAAGTTTCTTGGAGCTGGACTGGGGATGGCTGGGAAGGTTCTTCCTCTTCACTGAGAGGTGGTCTGAAAGCTCTTCTGGACGTGATAGGTACTGGAGGCATCCTACTCCTGGATAGGAGGGACAAAGAGAGATTCTTGATCTTTTGTTATGTCGAGACGACATACAGTACCCTGTTGCTATGCAAAGCACTAGCAACGGCTTGAACTAGGACTGGGACTAGGACTAGGACAAGACTGCCAGCCGGGCGTCTTGGATTCTCACAGCGGTATAGACGGGAGGGCGCAGACAGAACTGAGGAGCAACCAAAGTAGATTGCAGAAGATCGAGAATGCTGTAACTACTACAAGAATGCAGTCTTAAGTAGTGTTGGTCGATTATGCTTAAGTAAGAGATGAAAGAATATCATAGAAGCTAATAGAAGGAATCATGGTAGTCAGGATTATGAATCCGATATAAGGAGAACTGGATTTGGGAGAGATGGTCCATTGCCGTCACACACGTTACAGGACTCTGACCATCAGGATTAGAAGAGCAGAAATAGAAGTGGTCTTAGAGAATCAGGAGTTTTGGGGCAAAAGAAGATAAGCAAAGAAGAAAAGATTGGTACCCTGTCTGGAGGATACCAAAGTGGATTGTCTGTGAAGTAAACAATACAAGCACCAAGTGGGAGTGGAGGTATAAAAGTATAACAAGAACTCAAAATGATGCACCTCTCCTCCATGGTGATCCAGACTTTTACCGTGCATACACTGGCTGTCACCATATCAGCCACAAGAAAGCCGACTGCCGACGTACAAAATGCCACATATGTAAAAAGTTTGCAGCAGGCCACATGGAGTGGCAATGCCTGGTCAAATCCTGCTCCCCTGTATACTCCTCTCCAACGTCTTCTGATGAAGGGGAACCACTTCCTGTCCCATCACCGCCCACACCACAGCTGTGGAGTCCTCTTCATGATAATTCTGACCCTAAATTCTCGCCTGATAATTTATGAGCAAATGATCACATTGTTCCCATCAAGGTGCTACACCCTCATTTCCCCTCCATTCATTCTCTCAACCTCGCTCAAGAGGAAATTGAACTGACTACTCATCGTCAAACCATGCATACTAGTTATGCCAAGATAATGGACAACATTAACTTGAGAGATGCAAGAAATGACTCGGAATTGGAAAATTATTCAGTCAATGAAGATGCATCGGATGTTGAGGCGCGATGGAGAGCCATAATGGATGCCAAAATCCCTCATATTCATTTGCAGAACAATGAGATCCCTTGCTGGGACAAAATCGAGATCCTGATTCTTGGAGCTGAATATTGAAGAATAGGTTATTCTTCGGACTTAGTAAGGGGGTAATGTTACAATTATCCTAGACTTATCACAAGCGTGTGTACCCTTCCCCTTTTTCTCCCTGCTTACCAATCATGTGAGTACTCTTATGGTCACATGAGTACCTTCACAGTCATGGTATTCCTTCTTCATTGTTCCATGACCTTCCACAATCTGCTTACTCAGCAGATCACTTTTCACTACATAAACCTCAATAGTTTCTCCTTTGATCCCCAAGCTAGAGCTCCCTCAGAGTACTTCCACTTGTACTTCAGAAGCTTGTCATGAATCTAGCTTATCTGTTGTGTCTCTTGTGTGTCTTCATCCTCCACATTGATTGGACGCTCCCTGAACTTCTGGGCTACCTTCACAGTAGTATTATTACTCTTTGCTAAGTTGTTGCTCATCACACGACTCTCTCATACCCTTGTCGTCATTGCTCTATTAGCATGACATATTCTCATCGTCGTTGCTTTCACTGCACGACTCCTCACCCGTCATCATCCTTGTCATCCTTAGAGGGCTTTGCTTGTTCCTACCCGGGTCAAGCTTAACAGACACATTGTAGACAACTGTCCATTTGAACATCTTTCCCCAGAACAAGCCCTGGACATCTTTGAAGGATGTTTCCCATCATCTCCTTCAGCATAGCATAAGTTTGATGTTTATTAAACCAGGATTTCAATTGTATGAAGAGAGTAATATTACAATCCTTTTTCTTTACTCATCCATTGCACTATTATTCTTTGAACAACCTACAGTCCAGTTGGAAATAATCTGATATGACTATTATCATTTTCTTTTACTAGTTTCTTTGTTAAGCCTAGCGCTGCGATACCAAGTGTGAAACACAAGGTAGCGAGTTCTTGATGCTAGAAGTAACAGACTCAAGGGAGATTCTTACAAAGGGAGGAGCTCATGAAGAGTCGCAACATCCTTTGGTAAAAACTTAAGTTGAGCTAAGCAGATGAAGATACAATAGATTCAAAGTGCGGAAACCATTATATGAAGATACTATGAGTTTAAATAGTGATCACTGATTGTACTTAGGGCTGGCCCATCTGACATACAATCTGAGAGTCAGAGTACAAGAGGAAGCTGTGGATTAGCTTATCTGCAGTAGAAGCAAAGAGAATACTATATGTTACGACTTATCCCAGACTTATCGCAACCGTGTGTATTCTTTTCCTCTTTCACCGCTTACCAATCTGATGAGTACCCTTATGGTTACTCGAGTACCTGCACAGTCATGGATCTTCTTCTTCATC
>JBBPTP010000532.1:0-17139 GCA_038094195.1 Pulveroboletus aff. carminiporus | reverse complement strand
ACCCTGCCACTTGGAGTCATCCCTGCTACGGTGAGTTGTTTTGTAGGCCAAGGGACCGACCCAAGCTTTCCTTTATACATAGTTGACCTGAATATAAACAAGTCGCCGCAGCAAGACTTGTCATCTAATAGGAGTGGCTATAGCGTTACGGGGATGATCGGAACAGGACATCGTCGCCGCCTTGTTTCCATGACCGAGCCGAGACGACAGCGATGGCTACGGAAGCTATGGAGAGAACTGTACGGGAACGCACTTTTTCAAAGCACTTATCATCAACAAAGCGGATTGGTAGACGGGGGCGTTATCGACGCTCGGAAGCCAGTGGCTGTTGGAGAGGGTCGATAGGACTGATGTTCGAATATGCGTGTCGTGGTTGCGCACGACTTAGCTACAGTGCCCCTCTCCGTCTGCTGACTAAGCCGCCGCTCTCCGCTCGCTGCTCTCCTCGCCGTCCTCCTGGTCTCCCTACTCCACCGTTCCGCTCCCGTACCCGCTCCAATAGGCAAAGCGAACAGATCATCATGTTATTTACTCCCTCTGTATCGACAGAACAAGGCTCTCCAGGTGAAAATAGTACCACGAACAAGAGATGGTGGATCCCACCTCCACCTCTAGTCTCGTCTCCCCGAACACAACATCGCCACCTGCACAATTCTCCAGGGTACGCCTGGCATGTCTGAGTGTAATAGACACAATCAGACACGCAAGCAGGCTCAAAACTGACGTTTATACGTACGACGATCTCGGGAGAGGTATGACGTACCGTCCGCGAGAACTAACCGAGGTAATAGCGAGTTGTGCAGGAGTGATGTTCTTCTTCTTGGAAAGCTCGGATAGGGCGTCCACGATGGCAGAGTTGTGCTCGAGGTTCTAGAGTGACGAGCGTCAGAGGTGTGCATGTCAGCGGGACGGGACGGGATGTGTACCTCTCGTTGGAAACGAGGCAAGTGACGACGCATGTCACCCTCTGAATGGAACGTCAGTCTTTTTGACGTTGGAAATATATCAAAGTCATGTACCGAGTATGTCCTCGGGTCTCTTGATCTGCCCGGTTAAGAAGCCTCTTCCGAGTGGCCTTGTACTATCGTCAGAAATGAAGTGCGGGTCATGAAGAGGGGACCTACGAGTAAGCAGCGACTGCTACACCAAGTTCCTTGGCAGTAGCGATAACTAAGACAGGTGGGTTAAGATCTAGCAAGGAGAACAAACCATTCTAACCAACCTTCACGCGTCTGCAGCTCGTACGAGAACGGGCTGATCTCGATCTCGACGACGCTGATCGGGTGAACCTAGCAAGGGTCTCAGTCGCGAGCGTGTCGACCATGGTTAATGCAAACCTTGTAACCACGACGGAGCGTCTCTGCACTACACTCTGACATGCCAATATGATCCAGTTTTCCCTCGCTTTTGGGCTTTGCGAGCACGGCGACGGTTACCTCGATGGGAACGTCGGGATCGACCCGGGCGCACTGGAATAGATCGAGGCGCTTAGTTCCCTTTAGCTTCTCAGTTGACCAGATTGACGCTCCGAGTGACGTTCTCTGGACTAGAAATCCCAATAGAGCTTATTTGGCCCCATCAAACAGGCGATCACTTGGGAGCCGTCTGGGCGTAATATGCTAGGCAAGAGTCCACCCTCTAAGTCAAGGTCGGACATGAATATGCTCGATAACGTGAATCGCTCCAACTGACCTTGATAAAAACGTCCTGTCGGCGTAATCGGGGAACTTTCCAAAGAATGTGGAAATCATGTCTAGATTCGCAGTGGACAGGTCATGACTGTAAAACTCTCTTGTTCAAAGGTTTCAACGAAGAGACCGATGATGTGGCTAATTTCTACGTACCGCCATTGAGGAACATTTTAGCACCAGGAGGCAACGCATCGATACCTGTCTTGATTGCTTCGAAACATTGCTCATCGGGAACAGGGACGGGAGACCATCTAAAAGGTGTCCCGATCAATCAGGCGAGCACGAGCGATAGCCCCAGATACCTGCGTCATCATCATGAGACCGTGCTGCAGCAGAAGCATTGAGATTCTTGTCAGGTCAGACGGAAAGAGAAGACCTTACAGCGACTTTCCCAACCACGACATTAGATGCTGTCCCTCCGAGGTTCGTCGTTGTACGAGTCATTAGGTTGGCTTGCTTCGAAGGGATAAAGACAGAGTAGGCTGAGAGTGTTCGTTTTCCCAGACTCACCAGGCAGACTTTTATAGATGACCGGTTGCACGACAAGCCAGTATACTTGCTCTCTGTGACGCGCGTACTCGGCTACATGATCAGCAACATTGGACAAACCCACAGCATAACAACCCGATCACTGAGTAGTCCACTACATTGAATGCTGTTCTGGCAGGATAATCATCGAGGATGACATACAGCAAGATGGAGGATGACGCAAGACAGAGCCTTGTGAGCTAAGCAGGCTGACGTGTTCTCCTGCGTGAGAAGCAGGAGCAACTTCAGGGCACTCGGTCTAGATCCAACTCGGCGTCAAAACCAATCTCTCACAACACATACCTTCTCGGAACGGCGCAGAGGTATGTCTTGGGTATGAGTTATCAGATGGTTCAGAAAGTCGAAAATACCAAGGGTTACGAGGGAGTACGATGCGAGGAGTGGACCGTCGTCTGTTTGTAGCTCGAGTGTAGGTCCAAGCGTGCCTTGTGGTGCTTCGTGCATCAACGGTCCCTTGCGTAGGTTACCCAGAATGCAAGGTCAGTGGGTCACATGTCGTGATGGTTGACAGGTGTACGAAGCCACCACTGAACGTTGAACAATATATAAGAAATTCGTTCAGAAGAAATACAAAGTCAAGGCTCGTATGGATTCTGGGCCATGAAACTCGACGAGTCTGCCGAGCAAACATTTCGCATTTCGATAATTGATTTTCAGGCACTTTCACTGGCACGGAAGCAAATCAAGTCCGTCTTTGCAGCGCGAATCTCCGACTGAAACTCACTCGGTGCGCCACTACGCCTGCCGTCGACAACATTTAATCCCAAGGACGAATGCCTGGCATGAACGAGACGAATGTAGCTACAGCGTGTCGACAAACTAACGAGAATTGGAGCATCCAAGAAGTACCGCCATCGGAGGCCTACACACGAGGTTGCTTCCATGTCCTACCTCAATTGCAAGTCATTCGCGCTCAATCACCCTATTATTCCAGTCCAGAATGTGACAGGACGCTGACCCCAAGACGGTTACCAAACTGGATTAAAGTGACATCAAGGGTCTTGACCCCACCCTATCCACCATTCCTCCCACTACTCGGTCCCCTACGACGACCACCATCGTGTCTATCATGAAAATCCCCTGGCTCGATATTTCTATTCCATTCTTCCACACCGCTCCAGCGATTGTACCAGTCTCCGTCAACTGGTTCCCCAACAGGCGCTGCAATTATGAGTGCCACTTTTGCTTCCACACAAACACGAACGAGTTCATCCTCCCCTTGGAGGATGCCAAGCGTGGCCTACGCATGCTCGTCGATGCCGGAATGAGAAAGCTCAACATCAGTGGCGGCGAACCGTTCCTCCAACCCCGCTACATAGGGGAAGTCTTCAAGTTCTGCAAGGAAGAGCTTCATCTCGAATCTTGCTCCGTCGTGAACAATGGCTCCAAGGTGACGGAGAAGTGGTTGGATCAATATGGCCGGTATCTGGACGTCATGGCTATATCCTGTGACTCGTTCGACACGGACACCAACGTCAAACAGGGCCGTGCGGAGAACGGAACCGCCACGACCCACATCGACACCGTCTTCAAGGTCGTTGAATGGGCCAAGGAGAGGGGCATCAAGGTCAAGATCAACACCGTCGTCACCATGTGCGTATCTTGCAATCGACTGTGGCGCTCGCTCACCCGACTCTACAGCAACAACTGGGAAGAAGACATGAATGACCAAATCGAGCAGCTTGCCCCTTTCCGTTGGAAGGTGAACTCTCTGATGATCAGAACTGATAAGATCACGGCGGCTGATTGATCTGATCGGACAGGTTTTCCAAGTGCTCCTATTGGACTCGGAAAACACGGGCGCTGAGACGGGTTCGCTTCGTGATGCGCGTAATCTCGTTATTACAAAGGAACAGTTCAAGGCGTTCCTTGACCGGCATGCTTCTCAGGCATGTCTAGTCCCGGAGGACAACGATGCTATGAAAGATTCATACCTGAACTTGGATGAAAAGATGAGGTAGGTACACTGTACGAAGATCAACAAGAAGCTGACGACCGTTTGGCTAGATTCCTGAACTGCAAGGATGGGGGCAAGAAACCTGGGAGGTCGTTGTTGGACGTTGGTGTACAGCCTGCCTTGCAAGACTCGGGCTTTGACGAAGGCGCTTTCAAGCAGCGCGGGGGAATATTTGACTGGCAAAGGGAGACCCCTGCGTCTCTGGAGTGGTGAATACCTCGTCTTGGTACTCCCTCGGCGGTGCGGTCCAGGTTGTGTTGTTAGTGTAACATGTTTTGTATCTCTCTCGGATGTAGCTCGGATGTATGCTCAGCAGTAAGTAGTGTCCACTTCTTTGTTCTTTCCCTATGCTGTGGCCCGTGTCACCATGGCGGTCACTGCGACCACGTGGTCACCGGACACAGAAGGTGGGCAAAGCAAGGCTATCATGCCCTGCAAGCTTGTGCATGACAGCTGTGCTATGCCAATCTTCGAGGTTCAAGTGACACGACCGCAGATATCAAGCATGTCAGTCCAACGATGTGTCGACTCCATGACGGCTGGAACAGTACAACGATCTGCGTCGTCGACATGGTTTGCGTCGGTGAATGGGAGCGCGTTAGGTAGCACGGGATATCAGGGTGCTGGAATGCTAGAATCGAAAGCGTAAACCCCAGTGGAACTCGATGGCATTGGGAAGGATGGGGAGACGACCTGTAGGTATCCATCTTACCAACTCAGACGGCTCACCTCCGGGGAACCGAATCTCCGCCAAGCCAAACCAAATTCGCTGGCGAGACGAGGCCCCAAAGTGCATCAATATGGTTGAGAAACAATCAAGGCGACCGCGATACTCCTGACGAGCGATGCAATGTCAGAGTTTTCTTGCATCTACGGGTGTTCGCATCCAACGCCGCAGAGAACCCCAGAAGCGAAGAGGAAACTCTGAGTGGGAGGCGTGGGAAGAGACGTCGCCGCAAAGAGGACTGTGGTCCTGGAGACATCGACGTTGGGGTCTGACTCGAACTTCTTCCGCAGGCCGACTATTTACGTAGTCGCAGCGACAGCAAAGGTCACGTCAATACCACCGTAGTTACCCGAGCTGGATTGGGGATTCCGATATTAACAAAGTTTGATGCCCAGTTGCTGCTGATCAATCAGGCCGCAGTCACTGGGCTTCGCGGCAGCTCGTATTGCTGCGCTTCTACACGAGGCACCTCGGCAGGTTGTGGAATGATGAGATCGACGATTGACTCGGCCATTGCGGGCTCAGTTCACTGCCAATCCCTTGTGCTGCGACTTTACGCAGTAGGGGATTTTCGCTGTGGAATGTGACGAGGTGCTGTGGATCGCTGTTTCGACTTGGAGTTGCTTGCTGATTACCAACGCAGTCAGAATCGTTATAATACACGAACATATGAGGGAACGCTCTAATTCTCACTATCCACGCAATACAATGACTCCCGTCGGTACTCTCTGGGGTGATGTCCGTCAGCGCCAGTCCAAAGTCGTGCGTTCCTAACTGGTCTGGGTTTATCGCGACGAGACTGACCTGTACCATCTAATGACAGATCCTCAGCGTTGCAGCCGTCAATGAATTCGAGCTCGAACAGCCTTCATGGACATTCACGGACAGGCCACCGGAATTTACGGCCAAGTTCCCATATGGAAATATCCCTGCCTTTGAAGGTACGGACGGATTCAAGCTGATCGAGGGTACTACGATCGCCCGCTATCGTGAGTGACCAGGGTTTGTTCAGTCGACGGTGATCGTTGATTTGTTCTAGTGAGTAGCATCGGGACCCACGTCAACTTGTTGGGATCCAATGCACACGAAGCTGCGATTGTCGATCAATGGGTGCATTTTGCGGAACACGAGATCAGCGCGCCAGCTCAGAACATCGCTGGTCTGATCTATGGCTATTATGTGCCCTTTAGTCCCGAGGCGAGCACCGAAAACTCTATTTTTGTTATCGGACGTCTGAAGCCCTTCCGGATAGACTCTTGATAAAAATTTCGAGCGTCTTGTTCGTGGTCTCACCTGCCTCGAGTCCCACCTCGCAACACGTCCTTCTGGTTACGTGGCCTTGGACACTCTGACCCTGGCCGACTTTGTTCTGGCTGGTGTGATCTTTGCTGCCGCGTGTGTTTCGCTCGGATCTGCTGAGCGCGCACAGTACCCCCGCATCTTTGCTCATTATGCCAAGGTGACCGCGGATGAGAGAGTGAAGCAGTACTGGGGGACGGAGGTGTTTGTAGACGTCCGAGTCACCGAGCCCAAGTCAGCCACGTTCTCCTGAGGATGCGTGGCGACGGCGATGTTTGTATAGATAAATAGCTCCGCTAGCACGTACGTCATATAGCGAACGATCCAGAGGATCATTTCATGGGGACACCCCTTGCTTATTCATGACGGCTTGTCGTTGACCCGGTGTATTCCCCAATTGTCTTGATTACATCCAGCGCTTGTTTGCCCTGTTGGCAAGGCTGTCCGGGTCTCGTGCAGTTGGGCCTGGGTCTGGAAGTGCCCGTGACCCGTGATGATAGAACCACATCATACAGGCTGTGCTGAGCTGGATGGCGTACGTGATTCCCTTCCTAGAAGGGAGCATCCCAACGGATTTACATACCATAGTTTGCCCCTTTCCGTGATCATCCCAGGAGTGCTTATTGATCAGCTTGGTCATGTAACAATATCGTTATCAAAGGTGTGCGTTTTTGTCATGATGAGACGCCTTTCCCAAGGACAGGGGCGTTACAGAGTCTGACTCGGTTCATACTCATCGATGGTCGCCATCGGAACAGCGTGTTCGTTTTCGCACTCTCGGATACCTATATAAAGGGTAGACGGACCTCCGCAGCCCCATCGTTCCAGCCCATCTACTCTCAAGTCGAACTCTGAAAACATGGCACCCACCGGTACTCTCTGGGGTTCATCTCGCCAACCTCAGACCAGAATCGTAAGCCTCTGCGCATCACATTAACAAGCTTCTGATTTCTCCTGGCAGATCCTCAGCGTTGCCGCTCTCAATGACCTAGAGCTTGAGCAGCCCGAGTGGAACTTCTCGGACAAGCCGGCCGCGTTTACGTCCAAGTTTGCTTATGGCAAGATTCCCGCATTGGAGACCTCGGATGGATTCAAACTGATCGAGGGTGTCCCGATCGCGCGTTATCGTGAGTGGGACTCGAGTGGCCAGATATCGGGGACTCACATGCTCTAGTGAGTGGCGTCGGGACCAAGGTTAACCTGTTGGGTTCCGATGCAAAAGAGATCGCGCTCGTCGATCAGTGGATCCACTTTGCGGAACAAGAGGTCGGGGCGTCTACTCACAACTATATGGGCCTTATATTTGGCTTTAGTGGGCCATTCAGTCGCGAGGTGAGCTTCTGCCATACGTCCATCGAGGGTTTCTTGGTGAGTGACTGTTCATATAGGCACTCGACAAGCAGACCGAGCGCCTGGTTCGCGCCCTCGAGTACGTCGAGTCGTACCTTAAGGCACGTCCCTCTGGTTACCTGGTCTCGGACTCTGTGACCCTTGCCGACTTTGTTTTGGCTGGGATGATCTTTGGTGCCTCGTACGCCGCGCTCGGAGCCGCCGAACGTGCAAAGTACCCTGCCGTCTTTGGCCATTACGCCAATGTCACCGGAGATGACAAGGTGAAGCAATTCTGGGGAACGGAGGCGTTTACAGAAGTTGCGGCCACTGAACCCAAGACGCTCCCGAGTCACTAGCACTCTTGAAACTCTTAAACTTGTGTTTGTAACATGTACTCGTACACGCTGTCGTTTGAATGAAAAAGTGCCTTGCCTGAGAGGCTGTGCAAAATAGCCCCTGGTGTCAGTGACAAAACGCGTGACACAGCGCGCTCGCCATGTCACGCGTGCCACGACTCCTCTTTCTCCTCGACCACTCACGACGGGTTCTGATACCTGTACTTTGTACTCCAAAACAGCGTGCACGACCATCATATTCGTCAGAGTTTCTAAGTCATGTCGAGCCTCAACAAGCTTGCCATCAGAGGGATACGCTCCTTTGACGACAAGCAAATCTCCATCATCGAGTTCTTCTCGCCGGTCACCGTCATCGTCGGACACAACGGGAGTGGTAAGACGACCATCATCGAGTGTCTCAAGTACGCCACGACAGGCGACCAGCCGCCCAACACCCGTGGTGGCGCTTTCGTCCATGACCCCAAGATGGCGAACGAGAAGGAGGTCAAGGCACAGGTCAAGTTGCGATTTCATGCTGCAAACGGTCAACGGATGATCGTCGTGAGGAATTTGTCCGTGACGGCCAAGAAGACGGGGTTGACGATGAAGACGCTTGAGAGTATACTTGGGCTGGCGGACAGCAATATCGAGAAGGGGGGCAAGGCGAGTGGCTTGGTTTGTTTCGTCTGATGGGAAGCGCGTGCTGACAGGACGACGACATTTAGAGGGGGGTGATTTCGACAAAGTGCGCCGAGATGGACGCCGAGATTCCGCATTTGCTGGGTGTCTCCAAGTCGGTGCTCGAGAACGTTATCTTCTGTCATCAAGAGGAGTCGTGGTGGCCGCTCGCTGAACCTTCTGCACTGAAGAAGAAATTCGATGACATTTTCGAGGCGACGAGGTACGTGCGGCCGATTCGTATCCCGAGTGTTTGTAAACAACGTCGTACAGGTATACGAAAGCACTCGACTCTATCAAAGCGCTACGCAAAGATCGTGTCGCCGACCTCAAGGCGGACAAAGAACGCCTCGAGTCCCTTTCAAAGGAAAAAGCCCACGCGGACAAACTCCGTGCACGTATAGTCGAGCTCAACAATACCGTCACCTCCAAACAGCTTCAATACGAGGAGTGCAAAGAGAAATACGAAGAACTGGTCAAGAACAATGCGCGTTTCTACGAGTCCGCGACCAAGTTCCGGGAGATGTATGTAAAGGTAGAAAATTTGCAGCAGAAGAAGGAACATTATCAACAGGAGCTCTCGGAAGCGCGTGAAACCGTCCAGGAAGTCGAAGGTATGAAGTTGCAATGTTGATTTACAGGTCAGACGACGACTCTATAGGTTCCGACGAGGAGCTGCAGTCTCGTTTACGAAATTTTGACGAGAACATTGCCAAGCAAAAACAGAATCGGAGACGGCACGAGTCGGAACGACAGGATTTGGAAGACGAACTCGCAAAGGCCCGCCGTACCCACGTCGAGCTCGTCAACGAACATGGAGAGTTGGCTGCGGAGGCCAAGGTATGAGTTTATGTGTCGCACAATGTCCCCTCCCCTGACAACTATCTGTTGCACACAGGCACATGAGCGTCACTTGATCGATCGCGAAGAGCTCATTCGAGAGATAAGCGACAAGTACAATATCAAAGGATATAGCCACAGTCCGCTCGAGCGCGAAAAAGTCAACGAGTTCGTCTATCGACTAGGTGATCTTCAAAGCAAGCAACTTTCCGTGTATGAGAAACTTCAGAGTGAGATCCGCGCCAAGAATGACGAGTTCAATCGCAAGTCGAGGCGGCTTCATACGGAGCTGGAAAGCCTGAAGATGCAACGGAGTAATGGTCGGGAGCAGATTGTCGGTTCTATCGTTGTTTTGCCCGTTGTAGTCGCTGACCTGGTTTCATTTTGTTGCAATAGCGAGAGAAGCAGGAGGCGATATCCAAAGCGGAGTTAACGGTCGAGACGATGCAAGGATTGGCTTCGGAGCTACGGACGCTATCTGGGGATATTGAAGAGAAGACGCAACGGCTCGACAAGGTCAAGAGGGACATCAAGGAAGCCAACTTTGAGGAGCGGTTGAGCGAGCGGGCCTCCAAGGCGAGAATGTTGGAGGACAAGCGCGACAACTTGAATGCGGAGCTCAGGGGACTGAGTTTGCGGGCGGACGCAAGGGCAAGGCTGGATTTGAAGCGGTCGGAAGTAAGGAGCAGGACGCTGGAAGTCAAGAACACGTGCGTATCGTTCTGAGGAAAGTAAGATATATGAACCGAGTCGCTGACGAGGGTCTTTGCAGACTCGAGATGTGTAATCCCAAGTTTAGGAAGCTAGTCGGCAAGGATGCACGCGCAGAGAACATGGAACGGGAGATTGACCGCGTCTCAAGGTCTGTTTGCACGTTGTTTCATGTGGATCCTTGCTGATGATATGTGAGGATAGGGACAAAGAGCACGAGTTCGCGGAAGCAGAAAGTGAATTGGCAGCTGTTAACAAGACACTACAAGCGGCCGAGACGACACTCTCACAAGCGAAGTCGCAACTCAAGAACAAGCAAGACGAGCTCAAACGTACGTCCTATCCTAGTCCTACTGACGCACTTCCTTGGCTGACGCAACACTCGTATGGAGACGTCGAAAAAGTACTAAAGGATGGTACTGTTGGAGGCGTCCCACTGAACGAGGCGCTCGCAGAAGCACGACAAAATGTCACAGAGCTGACCGGGTGTGTACTCACATGAACATTCCTGACCTTTTTGTTGATGGGCTGACATGTTTATATGCGCTCCCAAATAGCGAGACGAGTGGTAAAGCTGGCATGGTAGAGGTGTACGAGACGTTCCTTAGAGTCGGCAGGGCAAAGAAGACCTGCCAAGCTTGCAATCGGCACATGGACGACAGGGAACTTGCCGTATTTGAGAAATACGTGCGTTGGCGATGATTGCGGCGTTCATCGAGGCTGATCTCTTTGACCATGTATAGCTCAAGGAGCAAATCAGGAAGAACACCCCCAAAGTTGTTGAAGGCGATGGCAATGGACTCGAGGACTGGCGAGAAGAGTTGTCCCGGTTGGAAAAGCTCTTGCCGCACCAGGCATTGAGGGACCGGGTGAAGAACGGTGATATTCCGGCACTAGAAAAGCAGATCAAGGCTGCAGAGTCCGAGATCCCCTCTGCGAGTGAACAATCGGAACAGGTGCGTGCACATTGTCGCCACTCACGGATAGGCTTCGCGAAGCTCAATGAGTATGACTCCTGTTTGTTAGGCCGCACAAAAAGTCAATGATATCAAAAAGGACGTCCGGGATATTTCCACGTTGAAACAACATGCCACGGCCATCACGAAGAACCAGTCCGAAATTGGACGTCTTACGACTGAAATTGCAAATTTGCAGGAAGAACTCAGTTCGAGCGGCAGTTCCAAGACGGCCGACGATGTGCAGACCGAGTTAGACGCCCTCTCAAATGAGATGTGAGCGTAAATCCGTGCGCGACTTGCGTGTGATTACTGATGATCAACGGGACAGTCGTGCGAACGAGCGAGAGCGACAGGCAATCATGGCCGAACGCGATCGCCAGAACTCGTCGCTCCGGACGTATGAAGGCGACCTTCATTCGATGGAAAAAAAAGAGAACGCGCTGTCGAATCAGATCCGGGACAAGGACATTATGGAGGAACGGATAGTTGTCATGACGAACGAGATTAGTGCGCTCAATGCCAGGCTCAAGGTTTCATTTTACCTGTCGTGGGTATAGTCACGTGCTCAACGCCGCGATTCCTAGGAACTGGACGGGAAGCTGGCCGAGGCGCAAGCTCCTATACAACGTCTGGAGCAAGAGCACCAGCAGGTGCAGGCCGAGTTAAATTCAAGGATGGCCGAAGCACAAAGATCTACGCAGGAGATGAACATGAGTGTTGATAAGCTCGATAATATCAACAAGGTTGTTGATCGGTGAGGCAGTCTGTCTTCTCTCTCCCTCTTATCAACTCAGGGGGCCATTCTTCGTGATGACATAGCCATGTCCGGGAAAAACGCGCGCAGCTGCTGACTGAGTGCACTGAAAAGATTGGGCACTATGAAGGTGAAATTACGGAACTCGGGATCAAAATCGAGAGCATGCGTGAGACAGTCACCAAGATCGACCGGGAGATTAACGAGAGTGGGAGCTTGATCTCGAGGCTGCGCGACAATATTCGGATGAGGAGGCTGGTCAAGGACATTGAAGCCACTCAGGCCGAGATCGACTCGTATGATATGGAGGCTGCCGCGAAGGCGAAGCGAACCTTTGAGGAGCGTTACCAGGCGGAGAAGCAACGTGAGACGGAAATGCAGAGCAAGGTGTGTGTCTGGCATTTTTTCTTTAATGACGCTCGGGCCGCGTTCATGTGGTTCATCTGATTGTCGGAGTTGTATAGTATGCCCACATTGGTGGCGAAATAAGCTCCCATAACGAGACATTAAGACAAGTTGAGAAGGACCTGCGGGAATACAAGGATACTAACAAGCGCTATACGGATCAGCTGGTCAAAGTCAAGGTGGGGCTTGATGGTGATCGTGATGGTTGTGGCGCTGAGCAAAGCGATATGAATAGATGTCGGACATGGCGAACAATGACCTGGAAAAGTATGCAAAGGCGTTGGACAAGTGAGTTGGCGTCGAATGGTGGACTTGGGTGGGCGCTGACGTCTGATAGTGCGATCATGAAGTACCACAGTTTAAAGATGGAGGAAGTGAACGACACGATGCGGCATCTGTGGAACAAGACGTATCAGGGAACAGGTGGGCCAAGGCGAGCGAATGTCCGATTAGGTCGCTGATGGAATTTGGCAGACATTGATGGGATTAAGATACGGTCCGATGTAGAAGGTGGCGCCTCGAAACGGTCATACAACTATCGGGTGGGCTTCTTTCAGAGAAAACGCGGGCGGAGTCATTTGCTGAGCTTGATGGCAGGTTGTTATGACAAAGGACCAGGTTGAGATGGACATGCGCGGACGGTGCTCCGCGGGACAAAAGATGCTTGCTTCGATCATCATCCGGCTGGCGCTCTCCGACTCGTTCGGACAAAACTGCGGGATCCTGGCGTTGGACGAGCCAACGAACGCGCTGGACGTGGAGAACATTGATGCCCTGGCGGAGAGTCTGGTTGAGTAAGTGCGGCGTTCGACGTTGGGTCGTTGGCTGAATGGGGGTAATGCGACAGCATCATCAACGAGCGCAAGAACCGGTCGAATTTCCAACTCATAATCATCACGCACGACGAGAACTTCCTGCGAAAGCTGGGGCAGAGCGACGTGATGGAGTATTACTGGTAAGGGTCCGCTCGTACGTGACGTGTGGTGCTCATTCGCCTGCAGGCGTGTGTCGCGGGACTCGAGACAAAAGTCTGTGATCGAGCGGCAGAGGTTCCGGTAGAAGTGGGTTAGTTTTCATCCGCTCGGCATGTCGGCATGGAATATGGAAGCCACAATTAATATATTTATTTTTTTTATATTCCTGACCTGTCATGACGTGTCCGAGATGAGGCCTCGACAGCGCTCGGAGAGAGTCCAAACAGGGCGTGCAATTTTACGGCAGTGCCAAGTCTGGACCCGAATTGCGATGAGCTTATCTGGCCGATTCCTTCTCCTCCTCCTCCTCCTCCTCCTCCTCCTCCTCCTCCTCGACGATGGCACAACCCCCGCCGTCAAGACTCGCTCCCAGAGGCCTCCTCGCCCTCCCGGTCAGCATCCCCCGCTTGCTCCCATGCAGTCCCCCTGACCACCTGCCAGTATCGTCTCTGCAACCCACCCCCAGTCGTGGGCAAGGTCCGCTCCTGCGGCGTCACCCCAGTCCTCGATGTCCGCCTCGACGACGTCCTCGCGCGCCGCCACCTTCCCCCGATCGGCCTCAAGGACCTGGAAGAGTATCTCCTCTACGTGGAACACGCCCCCGAGAACCTCTACTTTATCCTCTGGCTCAAGGACTACACCGCCCGTTACCACGCCTGGGCGCAGCGAGAAAAGATGGCCCTCGTCAGCAAAAAAGAAAAGATGAGCTCCAAGTCCCAGCGCCAGAATTTCTCCGTCCCCCCCACGCCAGACCCGTCCCTCGCCATGTTTTACCTCCGGGCGAAACAGACGTTCTTTACGCCCAACGGCGAGTATGAATTAAACATCCCCTCGGACATCCTCGCCCCATTCCATTGCAGCCCACATGCCAACGCGCTGCATTCGCACCCGCAAGACCACAGCCGGTCCTCCCTGTGGCATTCGCAGAGCGTCCACCCTGATCCGGCCGTGTTCGCCGAGGTGGCGCTCGAGGCACGCATCATGCTCAACGAGTCGCTCAAGCGCTTCGTGCGTGCCGCGTACACCAACGTGGGCTCGCAACGCGCCGTGTGTGGAATCGTCGCGGGCTGTGTCGTCACCCTCGTTGCCGGCGTGCTTCCCCTCGTGCTCACGACCGGACGCTGGAATGTGGGGCCGCACGCGCGTCTAATTCGACTGACCGCCCTGCCAGGCCTCTGGTTCGGCCTGACCGTCTTGATTTCTAGTCTACAAGGCGTAAGTGGGCCGTGCATTCTTGGTGCAAAAGCGACTGAGCGTCGTCGTCAGATTTGCTTGATGATTTATTTCTTCGGCGACCTCCGGCAGCTTCGCAGGTTTGAGCTCACCCGACCGACGATATCCCGGCCAATGCCGACGGCCATCTCGCCTCCCTTGCCTTCCAGAACCTCATACCTGATACCCTCCCGTAGTGCGCCAACGCCAGAGAAAAACGTTATAACGACCTCGCCTTCTTCCCCCGATTCCCCGACCTCGTTCTTTTCACCCTCCCGCCCGTATGGACAGTTTTCCAACCCGAGTCTGGCTCGGGTGTCCTGCGAATCCTGCGAATCAGAGGCATGTTCGTCGGCAGGATGCAACGAGATCGACGTCTCGCCTGCATTTTTCGACGACGTGCCTGCACCAGAGGGTCCTGCGACGGCGTCGTGTCTACATCGACCCGAATACCGCCCTTCGCCCTCCTCGCTCACGTATCTGGAGCCTGTGCATACGCGGCCAGAGCCACGTCCTGGCAGAATGATCATTCGGACGCCCGCCGCTGGTAACCCTGTCATGGTGGATCCAAGTCAGGGCGCGCGGAGCGTCCGGAGCAGCGTAAAAAGCCCGTCAGAGTACGGTCCCACGGCGGGCTTTATCCCGCACGACTACAGCAACAGCAGCACCACCAGCCTGAGCGAAACCACGAGGTCGCTGCGCAGTCAACGGAGTGCGTGCTACTTTGACTTTGACTCGCTACCGCCGAGCAGGGCTGGTCAACGTCGGGACGATGCGGCCGGGGGCGATAGTGCGTCGCTACGAGCGGGACGCACCAACGCAAACATGCAGCCGTCCTCGGGCATCGTCGTGGACACGTCGATTCCGCACTCGATAGGGCCCGCGTCGGCATCATCCCCTACGCTCGCAGGCGTCGGCCACTTTTTGGGACGTGCACAATACAAGTGTAACCAACGGACGTCGCCAGCATCCAAGACGTTGCCACCCGACAATGAGACGTCCTCTGAATCGTCCGCAGACTGTCCGACGCGATGGTTTTCGATCGCGACGTTGATACCCTCATTTACGGCTGGCGTACCTGCGTTTGCGACGCCGTTGACACAGGTGCAGTCGCCTGTGGTGAAACGCGCGCAGTGGGAAGTGGTCATCCGAGCTGCGTTCGTAGGTGCGGTGATTGCGGGTGCCTTGACGGGTATTTTAGTGGGCGTCGTGCCTTGATGAGGTAGAGGTGAGGGTGTTTGTTTTACCTTGTCCGCGGTGTCATGCTGACCAGGTTTTAGCGGCTTTTTTTTGTACTGCTGTTTTCTACGCCTTGCTGTGTAGTCTTGCATCCCCGCGTCCGTAGTTTGGGACGTTTTCCACTCGTTTTACTTTGCGCGTCCCGTCTGTCGTTTCCTACGTAGCATAACTCACTCTAGCATATTATTTATAACCTAGTCCCGCACTATCGACGCGCTACCATCCACCTACATCCATCCTGCATCCCCCCTTCTCGGCACATGTTACACGCTTCCTGTCGCGCTCCCTGTCGTACACCCTGTTTACCGTCTACCTCGCTGCACTCCTAGTATAGCGCTATCAAACGTTGCATTTCGTTGTTGTATTGTTTCCCTTGATCATACGGTTATGGTTATGGTCATGAATACGATCGTGTTTGTCTGATGGGGTCGTTTTGGTTTGGTTGGCTGGTCGGTCGTTGGTCGTTTCGACTCGGACGTGGGGCTCAGAGATGGGCTCGGATGTGTACATACATATATGATGCTGGTGTTGGTGCTGATATGCTGATACTGGCGACACTGACGTTGATATGTATGCTGATTTCGGTGCTGGCGGTGATGCTGATACTGGCGACACTGATGCTGATATTGGCTCGGAAAGTCAGGGGCCACATGTCAGGACCTGAGTCGAGATGAGATTTGATAGACATGTTGTGCATGTGTACATATGGTCCAGATCCATTCTGCTGGTCAGATGGAGCAAGGGGATGCTAGCCAAGATGATTCTATCAGAAATGTCATGCTGGTTTTGTGTGTGATGAATTGGTGGTATCTGAGGTCTAACACATAATGCATGATGTTTGATGCATAATGCCTGATGTGAAGTCTCTTGTTCGTGGTGCTATTTTCACCTGGAGAGCCTTGTTCTGTCGATACAGAGGGAGTAAATAACATGATGATATGTTCGCTTTGCCTATTGGAGCGGGTACGGGAGCGGAACGGTGGAGTAGGGAGACCAGGAGGACGGCGAGGAGAGCAGCGAGCGGAGAGCGGCGGCTTAGTCAGCAGACGAAGAGGGGCACTGTAGCTAAGTCGTGCGCAACCACGACACGCATATTCGAACATCAGTCCTATCGACCCTCTCCAACGGCCACTGGCTTCCGAGCGTCGATAACGCCCCCGTCTACCAATCCGCTTTGTTGGTGATAAGTGCTTTGAAAAAGTGCGTTCCCGTACAGTTCTCTCCATAGCTTCCGTAGCCATCGCTGTCGTCTCGGCTCGGTCATGCGAAGAATTACCAAAAAGCGGACGGAAACAAGGCGGCGACGATGTCCTGTTCCGATCGTCCCCGTAACGCTATAGCCACTCCTATTGGATGACAAGTCTTGCTGCGGCGACTTGTTTATGTTTAGGTCAACTATGTATATAGGAAAGCTTGGGTCAGTCCCTGGGCCTACAAAACAACTCACCGTCGCAGGGATGACTCCAAGTGGCGGGGC
>JBBPTP010000531.1:0-17161 GCA_038094195.1 Pulveroboletus aff. carminiporus | reverse complement strand
GTAGGATGGATGGTGACCTTTACCTTCAAATTTTGAAGGATGATCTCCTGAATACTATGGAGTATTATGGTCTTAATTCTCCTGACACCATCTTTCAGCAAGACAATGACCTCAAGCATACCTGTAAAAAGATAAAGAAGTGGTTGGAAGAGTAGGATTTCAAGACTATGTCATGGTCTGCACAGTCTTCTGACCTCAATCCCCTTGAGCATCTTTGAGGTTATCTCAAAAGAAGACTTGCAGAGGAAGAACACCCTCCTCAAGGAGTTCATGAGTTGTGGGATAGAATTTAGGAAAAGTGGGAGGAGATATCAGTGGAGGAGATTCAGAAACTCATTGAAAGCATGCCTAGAAGGATAGAGGCAGTGATAAAGGCAAAAGGAGATTATACCAAGTACTAATATACCCTGGATACCAAAAGCTCAAAAACTGTTGCAATAAAGTCACCATGTTAAAATGGCCATATCTCAGGAACCACTGAGCCAAATTACATAATCAGTAGCTCCATTTGTAGCCAAGAATGTGTACCTTATTTTATCTAACTATGACTAAGCAGTATTCCCACACACTTGGACACTACACAGCAGACAGTTCAGATTAGTGAAATATTGCAATGGTTTTTGTTACGTCAATGCAATGTACAAAGTACCAATTGCTTGTGTGAAACATAAGCAAGGGTTCAAGCTAGAACTAGGACAAGACTGTTGGTTGGACAGCTTGGATTCTCACAGTGGTATAGACATGAGAGCACAGACTGAGCAAAGGGAACAATCAAGGTAGATTGCAGAAGATCAAGAATGTAGAACTACTACAAAAGCACAGCCTTTAAGTAGTGATTGGTGACTATGGTTATGTAAGAAGCAAAGCAGAATGTCAAAGAACAAGACAGAACAATTATGGTAAGCAGGATTATGAATCTGATATAAAGAGAACTAGATTGGAGAGAGTTAGTCCGATATCATTGCACACATATTACAGAACTCTGACCATCAGGAATAGAAGGGTAAAGAGGGAAGCGGTCTTAGAGGATCAGAAGCTTTGGCACAAAAGGAGATAAACAATGAAGAAATGACATATGCCCAGACTGAAGGTCCCGAAGCGGATCGTCTGAGTAGAGAAAGATACTAGCAATAAGTGCACATGGAGGTATAAAACTGTAACAGTTTTTGAGGTCACTGTATACCACCTAGTGAAATGGACAGGAGATATGTGATGTCTTTGATGTCATTCTTGCATTTGCCCTTGAGGCTACCACTGAATTGAATAGATGGATCTGCAGCCAGGCAAGTGTGCTGATTAGAAGTCTCTCACTCAACCCTTTCCTTTTCAGCTTATTTTTCTTGTTCAGCCTGTCCACAAGCCTCTGCTTCCTGCCTCTTTTGTGCAAATAGAGAGAGAGCCTCATCTGACATGAGGAACTATACCTCCATTTGCAACTATTTCTCTTTATGCCTGGTGGTCTCCATGTAGCGATGGAGCTGAATTCTCAGTGTACCATTTTCTTGTCTTGCAAGCTCACATTATACCTCAAGTTTCTGTTGATGAGAAACTTCTGTCATGTATAGTTTTTTAAGATGATATAGATCAACAGCCATAATTTTGTTTTGTTTTTGAAGTGACCAGCACTCATTAAGAGGAGAATGAGCAAAATCAGGTATTGTCACAAAGGGACTTGGATGAGTGATAGCCTGAGGGGCAGACAAGGAAGGATCGAGCACAGAGATGATGCTCTCTGATAGGAGATGGATTGATTCCAAAGCATTGGTGGCAGGAATGTTGGCATGAGAGTCTGAGGGTGATGACAAGGAAACACAGTCATCAGCATCATGATACCACACAATCTGTGATGGATCTTACAACTTGTTACAAATGCTCTTTTTTTTTTGCAACATTGTAACTTATTCAAACCTCAATTAAAGATCCTCCGCAATGAGGTTAAACTAGCAACTCAAGTCTAATGCTTGTTGTTAGGCTTGCAGCTCAAATTAATTACCCCAAAGATATGACATCACGATTCCCTTACTCTCTATCTGCTAAGTTTGAATCAACCCTGCCCTAAACCCTGCTTACACCTCATGACTGACATGACAGCATGATGCCTGACATCATGTGTCTAATGACTTGATACTTTTGGACTAATTGAACTTTAAATGGACAGAACTTAACTTTATTTGTATGCTTCCATTTCATACCTCATGCATTTCATTCCTGCTACCCTTTACCCTATGGCTATGTTTCATGCTTCTCTTCCATTTTGATACACTACCTAACTTATGTCTACCTCATTGTTTTAATCTCCACTTCACAGCCTTATGGCTGTTTACCTCTCTATTTGGATAATGGATCAAATATGTACAAACATGTAGTAGGGTATATAAAGACCTGAATTGATGACCAAGGGATCCTCAGTCAGATCCTCTTGGGTTTTCCCCTTCACTTCTTGACTCTTCTAAGTCTATGCTTCCTAGTGATAACCTGAAGGCCTAGTGCTATTAGGGTTGTTTCACAACTCGTTATTAGGACCAATGGTATAGTGAATGTCCTGGGCATCCTGGGTTGTATTGATGGTTGCATTAACATCAGAGACTGGTTCAGAATGGAATATAAGAATGAGATACAAGGGCAGCATGTGGGCAATGATGGATGTTGTGTAGCTGGGAGTGAAATCTTCTTTGCTAAACACATTGGGATTGAACGGCCATATCCTGATTTTCTGGAATGCAGCTTTGACAATTTCTGATGTAATAGCTGAATGATGAACTGTTATATACTCATCAACAAAGTGATGCTTAGGCATTCCTGCTTCTATCTCCTCTATAATCTTCTCGTTTCTAGCAATCCACTTTTGAGAGAGTGATCCAAAGATCCCTACATCAAGCAGCTACATTTTGTTCAATGTATGTGTGGGTAACATATGAAGATGAATATTATACTCAAGTGCTATCTGATGTAGCTCGCTGATAAGATATGATCCGTGACCATCAAAGGTTAGCAGAAGAGGTTCATTGGATGTCAAGACCTTTGCTCAGACTTGTGGAATGAAGGAATTCTTGAATTATTGAAGACATTGTAAGTCATCTGTCCATCCATTTTGTGTAAGGCCAACACTAAATGCACCATAAATTTTGTTAGTACATTCAGCCTAGCACATACATCAAATATACACAAAATGTGAGGATAGTTCTTGAATCAATCCTTCTCGTATGACTTTCCCTGGAAGATGAATCTAGGATTCAACATTGTATCATCTGAACAGGCATACTCAATGATCGTAATGAGCTCCAGGTTAGCATCACGCTTCTTGTATTTGACATGCAACCTTCTACTGACAAAATACTTCTTGTCTGTTCGCTTGTGACCACCTCCATACTACATTCCAGTCTTGTTATTATATCAAGATGATGTACAAGACTATGACTGCTAGCATGAAATGCTAACAGAGGTTCAAGCAAGGACTAGGACAAGTCTGTCAAATGGATAGCTTGGATTTCAATGAAGATTTAGACAGAAGAGCACAGACTGAGCAGAGGAGCAACTAGATGGATTGCTAAGGTCAAGAATGGTCTAACTACTATAAGAGATTGACTTTAAGTAGTGATCAGTGATATAAATTAGGTAAGAAAGAAATAGAACACTATGGAATGGGAGAGAATAAGTGTGGTAAGCAGTATGATGAATCTGATGTAAGTAAAACCAGATTTGGGAGATGTAGTCTGATGATATCACATACATGTTACAGGATTCCAACTGTTGGGAATAGAAGGAAGAAGATTGAAGCAGTCTTAGAGAATCAGAAGTTTCAGGGTGAAAGAAGATAAACAAAGTAGGAAAGATATATATCTGGATTGAAGGATACTAAACCAGATCATCTGTAAAGTGAAAGATAACAGCAGTAGATGGGCATGGAGGTATAAAATCATAACACTCATCTACATTGAGTACAATACAGTATTTGTATTTTATAAATGCTGCACCAAGTTTCTTGAAGTGATCATTGATGGTCATTTTGTTGAAGGCTTGGCACCATTTTGGATCAAGTCCTGATGTGCCACAGAATTTCAGTATGTCTCTGTGATGCTCCTTGAATGCTTTAATCCAGTCATTACTTAGTTCACATCCAGTGAGCTTTTTGATCTTGAATTTCAACTTTTCTCTTCTCCATGGATGACCTTCTTCAGCATGGAAACACATCCAGTCAAGAACGATGTCCTTCTGGACATCAGTGAGTATATGTTGCTTGGTGTGTGCAGCTATATGTGACTTGGTCTTCCCTAGAAAATGGCAATGCAAAGTGCTGACATTAATTGCAAATTTGATAGCTGCAGCCGAGTAATTGATGCCCTCAGGAGGTAAGTCAGAGAGGAATGCAAGAGCAGCCTGTATCTCACTGGATGAGTCTTGGATTTTCTTGTGAGGGGGGGTGGTCTTCCTCCTGTTGCATTCTGTTAAGCTTGACTTGGATAGAGACAAGCAAAGCTCTTCAAGAAGTATGTTGTCATCATAGAATGAGAACAAGGTATATGGGATGACAACAAATGAGGAATCATACACATAAGGTGATGATGACAAGGAAACATCATGCACAAAAAGCAACAATGATGAGGGTATGAGAAAGTCATGCAATGAGCAATGACTTAGTAATGAGGAATGATACAACTGCGAAGGTTGTCTAGAAATTCAGGGAGCATCCAATCAATGTGGAGGATGAAGACACCTAGGAGATGAAACATGAGGGAAAGCTAGTATTGGACAAGCTACCAGATACAGGAGCAGTATCGAAGGGGGCTCTAGCTTAGAGAACGAAAGAGAAACAGTCAAGGTTTATATAGTGAAAGGTGATCTGCTGAATAAGCAGATCATGTGACTAGATAGAAGATCATGGAACAAGAAGGAAGGAGTTCCATGACTGTGAAGGTTCTCATGTGACCATAAGGGTACTTGCATGATTGATAAGCAAATAGGAAAAGGAAAAGAATACATACACTGCAATAAGTCTGGGATAAGTTATAACATTACCCCCTTACTAAGCCCAAAGAACAACCTGTTCTTCAAAATTCACTACTGTGTACTAAAATGTCAATTTCATCCCTGCTAGGGACTTTGGAATTGGAAAGATGTTCAGAGGATATACCTACACCAAGCATGGTGTGACAACGAGCTTCAATGTCTGATACATCTTCATTGGCTGAGTAATTTTCAAGACCCAGTTCATTCCTTTCATTGATTAAATCATAATCATCAAACCTATGTACTCAACAATCTTGAGCAGTCTGTTTTGCCCTTTCTTCAGCTTCATATGTGATACATTCGAATTCTGGGTTTCATTCGCATGTAGCAGCATCAGTAAGATCAAGAAAATGGATGGATGGTGAACAAGGTTGAAGAACCTCTACTGGTACTATGGGATCAGCGACAGAGAGATTACTTGAAGAAAATTCTAGATTGAGGTCACTATGGACAGGACTCCAAAGTGTGGGAGTAGGAGGAGATGGGAGACAAACAGGGAGTGTGGGATTGGAATCAGATGAAAATAGAGAGGAGTAGATGGGGTCAAGGTCTAGGGATGAAGGGAATCCTTTGAGGTGGACAATAGTGGTAGAAAGGGTTTGGTGTGCACCATATGCAGTGTGGAGAAGATTGAGGGGCGAGTCTGGGTGGATGCAATGATGATGAAACATGCAGATAAAAGGAGAGATGGGGAGTTCAGAGGTGGGGATGTGAGGCATGGTGGATAAGAATGAGATGCATTTGATGGAACAAACAGAGAGGTGTCATTTTTTATAGTCTTTGAGAAGAACCTGTGCATGGGATAAATCTTTTTCTGGTACCCATGAGTCATCTTCTGGTTCATAGCCCTTCCACCAAATAAGATAATAGCAGTTCGAGGGTGGACCTCAATGTTTTAATATCTGCTGGATCTTGTATTCTTCTTTTCTGCCAATAAGGTCAGATGGAGGTTTCAGAAAATTCGGACTGTGGACGCTATTTTCATGATAGGGTGATAGTAGAGAAGCATGGAAGACATTGTGAATTTTCCATGTGGTAGGAATTCAGAGTTTGAATGATAAGGGTGATAGGACCGAAGTAATGGTAAAAGGTCCTTCTCATTTCAGGGTAAATTTTGGGTTAATGACAGATCGTTTCAGGTTTCTGGCTTCTAGCCAGACCTTGTCACCTTTCTTGAAAGGAACATAATTGTGATGAGAGCATGATGCCATGACTGAAATGACTAACCCACTGAAGGATCAGTAGTTTGAACTATAAGACAATAATGGTAAATCTGAACCTTCTAGCGAGTAGGAAAACTCCAAGAGGACAAGACTAGTGTCCTCTAGAGCTGGGGATGTCCCTTATATACTATTCTATGGTTTATACAAGTGTATGTTACATCTGAGATATGCTATGCTAGAGTGTTGGGTATGTACTTCATGTTCTACACCTGTTTCTAAGCTATGCTACAATATAGTCTTAATAGGGAGAATCTAGGTTAGTTCTAGAATTACATGTGGTAGGCAGTGAAAGATATGTTGTATGGTGTATACTACATATGTTTAGGGCAAGGGTTAGTTGCATAGCCTTGAGGCATGAGATATTGCATGAGGTGTACTAATTTTAGAGTATAGAATGGAGTTCTAGATGTAGATTGAGTGGTGTGCATGATTGAGGCAAGCCCTTGGTACCACATGTGGTCAGGGGTACATACTGCATAGCCACTATGCCAGAAGTAATGAGTAGCATCTAACTTGTCTGCATATTTAGAGGGATTGA
Organism: Pulveroboletus aff. carminiporus; assembly: GCA_038094195.1. Classification (NCBI taxonomy): domain Eukaryota; kingdom Fungi; phylum Basidiomycota; class Agaricomycetes; order Boletales; family Boletaceae; genus Pulveroboletus; species Pulveroboletus aff. carminiporus. Next base: position 10,393 of record JBBPTP010000531.1, on the reverse strand, counting down.
ATGAATAAATGTTTAGAGAGTGATTTCAATGATCTGATCATATATTTGTGAAATCTTAATGTTTTGGTTTCAGGATGATGTGAGCGCCCAGATAGGGGTTAGGGGTGTTCAGTGTTCATTGTTTGGTGTTCGTTGTTTGGGTGTTTGGGTGTTCATTTTTGGAAAACACTCTCTAAATGTTAGGAATGGTTTAGGGTTGATAATTTGAGTATTCTATTAGTGAAATAAGATGTTTTGAGTGTGTAGAAGCGTTCATGTGTCATCCATGGTGTTATGCACTGCACAGCCACCAATGGTATTAGGATACATAGGTAGATCTTGAGTATTAGTGTTCATATGTGATCTATGGACATTATATTCATCATTGACTGGTTGAGAGTGGTTTTGCATAGTCATAAGGCTTAGAATGGTCCCTTATGATGCATAGACAAGGTTGTAACAATGACTTGGCATGCAAGTTCATATGCTATGAGAGCTTTAGAGCAGGCAGCTTCAAGATTTTTCAGTCAATTAATGACCATGGGAATAGAAGATTCAGAAAAGACTGTGGGAATAGCTTTTGGTTCATAGCTGAGCATGAGGTAAAATGGAGACTTGGTCATGATGGAATAAGGGCAGTGATTATGAGCAAATTCAGCATGGAATATAGAATCAGACCAGGATGTGGGATTGTTGCCACAATAGATGTGGAGGTATGTTTCAACTTCTTGGTTGACATGTTCTATTTTGCCATCTGTTTGGGGATGATAGGCAGTGGAGAGGGTGAGGTCATAGCCAAGAAGGCATCTGAGTTCTAGGGCAAATTTTGATGTGAATTGTGGTTCTCTGTCACTAATGATTTTCTCGTAGAGGCCAAAATGAAGGTATACTTTGTAAAAGAAGAGGTCTGCTACCCCTTCAGCAGTAATGGATTTCTTGATAGGGCATAGAATTACCCCCTTAATAAGCCTGTGGTCTACAATGACCAAGAGTGTATCGAACCCTTGTGATAGCAGAAGATTGGTGATTAAATCACACAAGATTTGTTGAAAGGGATGAGTGGCATGGGATTTGATCAGAGTAAGAGGGGGAACTGTCGAATGGGTATTAACTTTGTTTTGCTGGCATACAGCACAGCCTTCAATGTATTTTCGGACATGATGGGCTAGGTCAGACCACTAGTATTCATGTGATATGAGTTGTTGGGTTTTAAGTACACCTGGATATCCGGCAGTAGGGTCGTCATGACAAGATGAGACGATCTTTTAATGAAGATTATCTTCAGGAGGAACGTAGATGTGACCTTGATAAGTAATGACACCATCGTGATTTTGTCAGTTGGACAGGTGAGAGCAGAATGGAGGTGGGATTTTATTGTTGAGGGCTTGGAGGGCAGTGAGGACGAGGGAATCATTGCTAGATCATTCTGCAATGATGGAATGAAGGATTGCACTAGCAGTTTGAACAAACATAGATGGAGGAAGAAGTGTGGTCTCTTCATTGTCTGATGCATCTTTTGAAAGATGATCAATTCATCAGGATAGAGCATCAGGACCTGAGAGGGCAGTGCTGGGAACATGAATAAATTTTAGGTCATAATCTGAGATATCAAGCAACCACCATGCTTGTCAGTGGTTAAGAGTCTGCGGTTGGCAGAAATAGGTCAGGTTCTTATGATCGGTAAATATTTGAACTGGATCAATGAAGCCGATAAGATAGTATCTCCATGCTTTTAAGGCATGAAGAATAGTGAGGAGTTCTCGATCATAGATATCATAGTTTCATTCTGCTGGGGAGAATGATTATGAAAGGTAAGAATAGGGGTGCCATTCGCTGTTGAAATCAGTTTGAAGGAGAATGCCTCCCAATGTGAATTTTGATGTGTTGGTGGCGATAGCAAATGGTTTGGCAAGGTCTGGGAAGTGGAGAACAGGTTTCGAGAGGAACATGGCTTTGAGCATTTCAAATGCTACTTGATATTTATCAGACCAGTTCCAAGATTGAGATTTCTTGGTTAGGTCGATGAGTGGGCAAGCGACTTTGGAATAATTTTGAATAAATTGCCTATAAAAATTTGCAAAACCTAGAAAAGACCAGACTTCTTTGACAGAAGAGGGTACTGGCCATTTGGTGATACCTTCAAGTTTGACGGAATCCATTTTGAGTCCTTGTTCATTGACAATCATGTCAAAGTAATCGACCTCTTTGGTAGCAAAGTTGCATTTCTCAAGGTGAAGGTAGTTCTTGCATTCATGGGTATGTTCAGTGTGAACTTCTTCATTGTCAGAAAAGATGAGGAGGTCGTCCATGTAAATGATGAGCTATCCTTCAGTGATCATATCTCTAAATGAATCGTTCATGAAACGTTGGAATGCAGCAGGAGAATTTGTCATGCCAAAGAACATGACCATCAGTTCGAATAATCCTTTGTGGATGAGAAAAGCACCTTTCCATTGATGCCCATATTTGATATGGACATTGTTATATCTCCACCGCACGTCGAATTTAGTAAACATGTTGGCACCTTTGAGTTTGTTGAGAAGGTCACCGATGAGAGGAAGAGGATAAGCATTGTGTATTGTATGTTCATTAAGATAGTGGTAATTTTGACATGGACAAAGTTTACCATCTTTCTTTTTGACGAAAAAGAAAGAGGATGCTTGAGGAGAGTTAGAGGGTCAAATTTTCCCAGCATGAAGGTTTTCTTTGATAAACATTTCAGTTGCTTCACGTTCTTCTAGAAAAAGGGGATAGAGTTTGCCAATCTTTGGCATGAAAGAGTCTTTGAAATTGATCTTGTGATCATAAGGACGAGATGGGAGAAGTTTGCCAGCATCTGGTTTGGCAAAGACTTTAGCAAATTCTTGGTATTCACTCAGGAGTTCTTTCTTTGGTTTTAGCTTTTCAGCTTCAACCACGAGTTCGGTAGCATAGGTGATTTTGTGAATCGCTTTCGGGAATAGATAGTGATTGCCAGAGCAGGTGGTATGACAGATTGAACTGGAAAGAAGATTTCTATTGATCTTAGTTTGTCAGTATCTAATTCTTCAATCAAGAAGGGCATAGTTTATGAAAGCTTCTTGGGTTTCATATTCCATATATTCAAAAAGCATTGAGGTAGATTCAGGTTTGACCATCTTGTAGATCGGAGGAGGAAGTTTCTTTGCAAACTTATGTTTATTTGCTTCATACACAGTTTGGTATTGTGTGAATAGGACTTTTGATTCATTCTTAGATTCATCGAGAGAGAGGGACTGGGCTGACCAATCAACTATTGGGTTTGCTCATTTGAGCCAAGAAAGTCCTAAGAGGATGTTATCATCACTATAATCCATGACATAGAAGAGCATTTCTTGAACGATGCCCTGGATGTTGACAAAGAGGGTTGTGGTGAACTTTATTAACCCTTTAGAGTTGATGGAGTTGTCCACGTTATGGACTCAGATTTATTGCTGGAGGCAGATAGTAGGAAGCTGGTGCTTTCGGACAAAGTCCCAGTCAATACAATTCATTTGTGCACCACTATTGATGAGTGCATGTGTTTTGACATCTTTGAGCATGTATGAGGGAACAATGAGTTGGATCGGAATTATCATATTGGAGGTAGAGACTCGTACAGCAGCTACTTTACATGGGGAAGATGCTGGCATCAAGGCAGCCCTTCCATTCAAAAATTCTGGTTAAATAATACTCTTTGGATGTCCTGTTCATCCTCAGAGTCTTCTTCGACCTTTTCGAGCTTTGGAAGGTCAGCCAATTTCTTTTCTTTTCAGACTTTCTTGTCCACAGTGGAGTTAGTAGATGAAGAGGCAATGGAGATAGGACTAGGTTTGAACTTTGCTCGACAGTCTCGAGCAGAGTGGCCTTTTCATCAGCATTTAAAACAAGCTCTAATCTTTCTGAGGTGTTTGTGTTCTTCCAGGGTAAGCTTAGACAGGTAGCGGATGACATTGACATTGACATCCATTGCATTTGGATCTTTTTCGGGATGTGAGTATGACTTGTAGGTGGGGGCAGATCTTTTCTTCTAGGATTTGACAATCCCTTTAGCTTCTTCATAAAGAGTTTGGTACTCTTGGACCTTCTTGTACCATTCTTTAATGGTCGTAACGTAGGTTGTCTCTCCATACATTTTGTGGATGAGATCAGAGGGAATCCCTTTAGCAAAGAATTTGATGAGGATTTTATCGTCAGTGATACCTGACATTGCAATGTGGTTATAGAACTGGGTGATGTATGAGGTAAGCTCTAGGTCTTTGCTGACCTTAGAGTTCATAAGCCAAGTGATGGACTTATGCATGGAGTTGGTAGATTCGAAGGCTTTCTTGACTGCCTTCATGAAGTCAGTCCAGGTTCTGGTGATAATGGCAGACCTGGATATACAAGTTTTTCTAAAAGTATTTGCCCAATGGGCAGCAGGGCCTTTCATCATATAGGAGAGGGTGAAGGTGATCTTCTTTTTATTGATGTCATATACCTTCTCGTTAGTGTCTAAATAAAACAGAACACTTCCAAGCCATGGATCAAGGATTTCTTCAGAACCATCATATGGTTCGGGGACGTTGATCTTAAGTTCAACAGGTTTAGATGACAAGGACATGGTGGAGGATGGAACTAGAAAAATTTGACCTGTTTGAGGTCACGAGGTAGGTGACATCGGAGTAGGTGACCAAGGGATGGTTAATGGAGCAAGGTCAGAAGCTTCATCTTCCTAGAATAGGTTGACATCTGAACCAGAATCTGAATCTTCTTTAGTATCTGGGAAGTCTGGGGGATGACCTGAATCAGATCCTTAGAGATGTCATCTTTGTTCTTGGATGAGGAGAAGGTGTGGTCAAGTTGGCTGAGTTGGATTGAACTGCAAGGAAGATATGGTGGCAGCAACATACAATGATGGCCAACAAGAGGGAAGCTAGAGCTTTTGTTAAGCTTGGCTCAGGTAGAGACAAGCAAAGCCCTTCAAGGAGTATGTTGTCATCATAGAATGAGGACAAGATATATGAAATGACAATGGACGAGGAATCGTACATGTAAGGTAACAATGACAAGGAAATGTCATGCACAAAAAGCAACGACAACGAGGGTATGAGGAAGTCATGCAATGAGCAATGACTTAGTAATGAGGAATGATACAACCACAAAGGTTGCCCAGAGATTCAGGGAGCATCCAATCAATGTGGAGGACAAAGACACCTAGGAGACAAAATACGAGAAAAAGCTAGTATTGGACAAGCTACCAGATATAGGAGCAGTATTGAAGAGAGCTCTAGCTTGGGGAATGAAAGAGAAACAGTCAAGGTTTATATAGTGAAAGATGATCTGCTGAATAAGCAGATCATGTGACTAGATAAAAGGTCATGGAACAAGAAGAAAGGAGTTCTGTTAAGCTTGACCCGGGTAGGAGCTAGCAAAGCCCTTCAAAGGTGATGGAGACGACAAATAACGAAGAGTCATGCGGTAAATGCAACGACGATGAGGATAGGTCATGCTATTAAAGCAACGACGATGAAGGTTCGAGGAAGTCATGCTACAAGCACAACCTTAGTGACGAGGAAAGATACTACCAAGAAGGTAGCCCAGAAGTTCGGGGAGCGCTCAATCAATGTGGAGAGCGAAGACACACAAGAGACAAAACACGGGAGAGCTAGTTATTGAACAAGCTACCAGATACTAGGAAGGTATCTTAAGGGAGCTCTAGCTTAGGGACTCTACTACTGATACGGCGAGTTTAAATAGTGAAAGATGATCTGCTGATTAAGCAGATCATAGAAAGTCATGGAACGACGAAGAAGGAATCCCATAACTGCGCAGGTATGCAAATAACCGTAAGGGTACTCGCCTAGATTGGTAAGTAACAAAAAGGGGAAAAGAATACACACAGTTGCATTAAGTCTGGGATAAGTTGTAACATTACCCCCTTACTAAGTCTGAAGAATAACCTATTCTTCAATATTCAGCCCCTAGGACCATGATTTCAATTTCATCCCAGCAAGGGACTTCGTGATTCTGTAAATGAATTTGAAGAATACCAGCATCCATCATGGCTCATCTCCTCGCTTCCACGTCTGACACGTCTTCATCGGCTGAGTAGTTTTCGAGTTCAGATTCATTCCGGCCGTCCCTCAGATTAATGTCGTCCATTATTTCGGCATAACTGGTGTGTAATGTGCAATGATGAGAGGCCCGTTCTGCTCTTTCTTCAGCTTCGTATGCGATGCATTCGAACTCAGGGTTTTGTTCACACGCCAGTCCATCGTTAAGGTCCAAGGAGTGGATGGATGGAGAATGAGGTTGCAACATCTCAACAGGAACTATGATGTTTTCGGGGGCAAAGTCGGGATCGGAGTTATCGTGAGGGGGACTTCATATAGGAGGGGTAGGAGGAGACGGGACAGGAAGTGGTGCTTCGCTATCGGAGGACGATGGGAACGAGTATACGGGGGATCGTGATTTGACTGGGCATTGCCATTCTATATGGCCTGCAGCGAACTTCTTGCAGATGCGACACTTTGTCCATCTGCAGTTGGCTTTCTTATGACTGATACGGTGGCAGCCAGCACAGGCACAGTAAAAATCTGGATCTCCGTGGATAAGAGGGGCATCGTTTTGGGTTCTGATGAGGCGAATCAATGTCGCAAGTTTCTCCTCTTCGGAGGGAGATGGAGGAAGGGCATTGCCATACTCGGCGAGCAGAGTGTGAACTCGTTCACCGACTTTAGTCATTTCAAGTTGGTGAGCTGCGGCGAGGATTTTTCGGTTTACTTGAGAGTGGGATTTACGAAGTAGGTTGAGGACTGGGTCTAGGTCGGGAGAGGAAGGGAAACCTTCCAGTCGGGTGATGGCAGTAGACAGGGTCTAATGTGTGCCATAGGTAGCATGGAGGAGGCCTAAAGGAGAGTCGGGGTGGATACAACGATCTAGAGTGGTGGCAAGTGATGGGTCGTTGAGGGCGCATGTGAGGGCATCCTCATGAGCAGGCGAGCGACGGCGAAAGGTATGAGCAAAGGGGGAGACCAGGAGTTCAGAAGTGGGAATTCGAGGCATGGTTGAATAGATGGAGAGACGTTTAATGGTGACGGAGCGGATGGAGGGATAATGCTTCTTATAGTCCTTGAGGATGGTCTGTGCATGAGATAAGTCTTTCTCATGCATCCATGAATCGTCTTCCGGGGTATAGCCTTTCCACCTGATTAGGAAATAGCGGTTTGAGGGTGGACCTCGATGTTTTAATATCCACGATACTTCATATTCTTCTTCTCTGCTGATAAGGTCAGATGGAGGTTTTGGGAAGTTCAGGCCATGGATGGTATTTTCGCGATAGGGCGATAGCAAAGAAGCATGAAATACGGGATGGATTTTCCATGTGGAAGGAAGGCGGAGTTTGAATGATAAAGGGGATAGGACTGAGGTGATGGTAAAGGGCCCTTCTCATTTTGGGGCAAATTTTGGGTTTGCGACCACGCGTTTTAGGTTTCGGGCCTCTAACCAGACTTTGTCACCTTTCTTGAAAGGGGAGTAATTGCGACGAGTGCGTGATGCCATGACTTGTCGGGCAAGTTCATGAGTAGCCAGTGCTTCCGATCGGGCTGCTTCGAGAGTTTTTAATCGGTCGACAATCGCGGGAATGGAAGATTCAGTAGAGACTGTGGGAATGGCTTTTGGTTCATAGCCGAGCATGAGGTAAAACGGCGACTTCGAGGTAACGAAGTGAGGACAATGGTTGTGAGCGAATTCTGCGTGGGAAATAGATTCAGACCACGAGGTGGGATTGTTGCCGCAGTATATGCGGAGATAGGTCTCGACTTCTTGGTTGACACATTCAGTTTCCCCATCTGTTTGGGGATGATAGGCGATGGATAGGGCTAGGTCATATCCGAGGAGGTGTCCTAATTCTAGGGCAAATTTTGAAGCAAATTGTGGACCTCTGTCACTAATAATCTTTTCATAAAGGCCGAATCGGAGGTATATTTTATGAAAGAAGAGGTCTGCTACCCCTTCAGCAGTGATAGACTTCTTAGTGGGGCATAGAATTACCCCCTTCATAAGCCTGTGGTCTACAATGACCAAGAGCATGTTGAAACCATTAGATAGTGGGAGATCAGTGATCAAGTTGCAAGATATTTGTTGAAACGGTCATGTGGCATGGGATTTGATTGGAGTTAGGGGTGGAATAGTAGGATGGGTGTTTGTTTTATTCTGCTGGCATACTGCACAGCCTTCGACGTACTTTCGTATGTGGTGGGCCAGACTGGGCCACCAATATTCATGAGAGACTAGTTGTCAGATTTTTAACACTTCTGGGTGTCCGGCGGATGGATCATCGTGACAAGAGGAGACAATTCTTTGACGGAGGTCATCTTCAGGTGGGACGTACACCCGACCTTGATAGGTGATGACACCATCACGGTTTTGCCAATCCGAAAGACGAGAACGAAAGGGGGGTGGTATCTTGTTATCCAGTGCCTAGAGAGCAGTAAGGACCAGAGAATCGTTGCTAGAATGTTCAGCGATTATAGAATGGAGGGTAGCACTTGCGGTGCAGACGAACATAGATGGTGGTAGAAGAGTTGTCTCCTCGTTATCTGACACATCTTTTGGAAGATGATCTATGCGTCTGAAGAGGGCATCTGGGCCAGAGAGGGTAGTACCGGGAACGTGGATGAGTTTTAAGTCATAGTCGGAGATGTCAAGAAGCCAGCAGTTCAAAGTTTGGGATTGACAGAAATAAGTGAGGTTTTTGTGATCAGTAAAGACTTGGACAGGGTCAACTGATCCTATGAGGTAATGCCTCCATGCTTTGAGGGCACGGAGGATGGCAAGGAGTTCCTGATCATAAATGTCATAATTCTGTTCTGCAGGAGAGAATGATTGCGAGAGGTAAGAGCATGGATGCCATTCACTGTTTGAGTCGGTTTGAAGAAGTATGCCTCCAGATGCAAATTTTGAGGCATCCATGGCTATGGCAAATGGTTTAGAGAGGTCGGGGAAGCGAAGAACAGGTTTTGAAAGAAACATTGATTTAAGCATTTCAAACGCTGATTGGCATTTTTCGGACCAGTTCCAACTTTGCGCTTTCTTGGTTAAATCGATGAGAGGGCGAGCGATTTTGGAGTAGTTTTGAATGAATCGTCTGTAGAAATTGGCGAATCTGAGGAAAGATCGGACTTCTTTGACAGATGAAGGTACTGGCCATTTTGCGATACCTTCAAGCTTTGTTGGGTCCATTTCCAAGCCTTGTTCGTTGACGATCATTCCAAGATAATCTACTTCTTTGGTCGCAAAGTTGCATTTTTCTAGACATAGGTGGAGGTCAAGTTCTTGCATTCTTTGCAAGACGTGGCGAGTGCATTGGGTATGAACTTCTTTGTTATCTGAGAAGATGAGGAGGTCGTCCATATAAATGATGAGCCATCCTTCAGCAATCATGTCTCGAAATGAATCGTTCATGAAATGTTGGAAAGTAGCAGGTGAATTGGTCATGCCGAAGAACATAACCATGGGTTCAAAGAGGCCTTTGTGAGTGAGGAAAGCCCCTTTCCATTGGTGTCCGTCTTTGATGCGAACGTTGTTGTATCCCCAGCAAACGTCGAATTTGGTAAAAACGTTGGCATCTTTGAGTTTATCAAGTAAATCACCGATAAGTGGGAGTGGATAGGTGTCACGAATGGTGTGTTCATTTAGGTATCGATAATCTTGGCATGGTTGGAGTTTGCCGTCTTTCTTTTTGACAAAGAAGAATGGGGATGCTTGGGGTGAGTTGGACAGGCAAATCTTGCCTGTTTTGAGGTTTTCTTCGATGAATGTTTCCGTAGCTTCACGTTCTTCAAGGGAAAGAGGGTATAGTTTGCCTATCTTCGGCACGAAAGATTCTTTAAGGTTGATTTCATGGTCGTAGGGTCTGGATGGGGGAAGTTCACCTACATCTGGTTCAGCGAATACTTTGGAAAACTCGGAATATTCGGAGGGCAGAGTTTTCTTTGGTTTCAGTCTTTCTGCTTCGATTGCAAGTTCCGTAGCATGGGTGATTTTTCGTATTGCTTTTGGAGATAAGTAACGTTCTCCTAAGCAGGCGGTTCGGCAAATAGAGTCCAGTAGGAGGGTACGTCTAATCTTGGTTTTCCTATTTTGGATTGCTCGCGATAAGAGTGCACAGTTCACAAATTCTTCTTGCGTTTTGTTACAATGCAAATAATACACTACTAGAAAGCCCCATAGCTATCAGACTAGTAGAGGACGATACATTTACCATCAATCAATATATATACAAAGAACAGATGAACCTGGCTAATGGTTGTCAAAATTGCATACTAACTGATGTACTCATGGTACACCTGGGTGGCTGTGCAGTACTTATCACCCCAAATTGCCTAAAATCAGTACTACACACCACAGAGGACCGGAACTACCAATAAAA
>JBBPTP010000530.1:1634-17172 GCA_038094195.1 Pulveroboletus aff. carminiporus | reverse complement strand
CATATCTTAGATGTAGTATACACTTGTACAAACTGTAGAATAGTATATAAGGGATGCCCCTAGCTCTAGAGGACACTAGTCTTGTCCTCTTGGAGTTTTCCTACTTGCTAGGAGGTTCAGATTCACCCCTATTGTCTTATAGTTCAAACTACTGATCCTTCAGTGGGTTAGTCATTTCACATGGAGCCACCAGGTGTAAATGGTGGAATTCTTTCTGAAACAACCCTAATTGCTACTAGAGCTTTCAGGTTACCACTAGGCAGTGTAGACTTAGAGAATGAGCAGAAAAGAGGAATATCCAAGAGGATCTGACTGAGGATCCCTTGGTCGTTGATTCAGGTCCTTATATACCCTACTACATGTTTGTACCTATTTGGTCCATTATCCAAATAAAGGGATGAACAGCCATAAGGCTGTGAAGTGGTAATTAAAACAATGATGTAGGCATGAGTTAGGTGGCATATCAAATGGAAGAGAAACATGAAACATAGCCATAGAGTAAAGGGTAATGGAAATGAACTGCATGAGACATAGAATGGAAGCATATGAATAAAGTTAAGTTTCATCCATTAAAGTTCAATAAGTCCAAAAGTGTAAAGTCATGAATCACATGATGTCAAGCATCGTGCTGTCGTGAAGTCATGAAAGTGTTAGCGGGTTTTAGGGCAGGTTGGTTCTTACTTAGTGGATGTAGAGGTAAAGAGTTCGTGATGTCATAACTTTGGGGTAATTGATTTGGACTGCAAGCCTAACAACAAGCATTAGACTTGAGTGGCTAGTTTAACCTCATTGCAGAGGAGCTTTAATCAAGGTTTAAATAAGTTACGATGTTGCAAAAAAGAGCATTTGTAACACTTTCATAGCATCTTGCACATGTGTTAAGTTGGCTCTTGACTTCTATGTTCATTCCATGTCATTGTAACCTTTCCAATGAATTAAATATTCCAGACATCGATCTTTGAGTCAGGAGTCTACAATGTAGTCCACCTCCCATTCATTGTCTCTGTCTTTTATGATCTGCATAGGTCCCAGTCAATATGGTTCTTGCCCATCCAATCTTTCTTTATATGGTTTGACTCAGGATACATTAACAACAGGGTGGATTTTCATTGAGTGAGGCAATCATAGCTTGGTCCCATTAACTCAATGATTTCATAAAGTCCTAGCCATCTTTCAGAAAGTTTCTTAGATGCTCACATCAAGCGAAGATTTTTCATGGAGAACCAAACTTTGTCTCTAATAGCATAGTCTGATGTGGATGATCTATGTTTATTAGCATTAGCCTTCATCCATTCTTGTGCTTTTAATATATTATTGTAAGCTTCTTGTAATACCATCTTCATTTGCTCTGCAAATGTTTCTGTGGTGGATACTTTAGACATCCCTTGTTCAAATCCCATTCTAGGATGATATAAACATGTAACTTCAAAGGGTGTCTTCTTGATAGAAGTGTTACATTTAGAATTATATGAGAATTGGGCAAGGACTAGCCAATCAATCCATTTGTGTGGTTGTTCTGCTATAAATATGTGAAGATACTGTTGAACTTCATGATTCATTCATTCCGTTTGCCCATTCATTTGTGGATGGAATGCTGTGGAGAGATGACAATCTATTTTAAGATGTTTACAGAGCTTTTGCATTACAGCTGATGTGAATTGTGGTCCATGATCAGAGATGATGGATTTAGGAAGTCTGTGGTGCTTTCAAATATAATTTAGATAGAGTTTGGCCATGTCTAGGGCCATGCACATCTTATGCATGGAAATAAACTCAACTTCCTTTGAAAAGTGATCTACAACCATCAAGATCACATCAAATCCATGAGATTTGAAAAGATCTGTGATAAAATCAGCTGAAATATGTTCCCATGGAATTTGAAGTGCTTCTAAAGGTTGTAACAAGCCAGCTGGAGCTTGATTTGATCCTTTGAAATGTTGGCACCTGTTACAATGTTTGACATAATCTTTAATGTAAGTAGCCATTTCTGGCCACCAGTAACTGCACTACAGTAGTTCTATTGTCTTTTCATATCCAGGATGACCAGCAACTGAAGTATCATGGTGAAGTCAGATGACTTCCATATATAGAAGTGAATACTGAGAAGTATCTGGTATGTATATGTATTCTTTTATATTGGTCATACAGTAGACCATCATCATAGATTTCGAGTTTTTCTTTTTCGAGTACCTTTCAGATTTGTATTTCTGTCAGGCACATGGTTGTATTAAAAATGTGTTGCTTAATGGAGACCCCTTCATCTGAGGTCAGAAGTGTTTGTCTAATCTTATCTGGAGAGATAACAATGATTTCTTTGTTGTCATCTTTGATCCCTTCAAGGTGATCTTCTCATCTAGAAAGGGCATTGGCTTTTTCCATCATGGTTCCAGCCTTGTATATCCAGATGCAATTGAATCTAGATAAATATTGTGACCATCACACTTGGTGATGATTGAGATCTTGTCTTATCATAAAGAATTGTAAACTGGTGTGGTCATTCCATATTTCGAACTCATGCCATGCACCTTTAAGGTGATGTCTTCAAACTTTCAATGCTCATGTTATGCTGAGCATTTCTTTGTCAGTGATTGGATAGTTTCTCTCCATGGGATTAAGGGTGTGAGAGAAATATGTGACTGAATGCCATTTATTGTCAGTTTTGTAAATAAAGAGCACTGCTCCTGTTGCAAATTCAGATGAATTGGCTTCAAGTCAGAATTTCTTGTCTATGTATGTCTAGATAGGTGAGTATAGGTGCTGTGGTAAATGCTTGTTTAAGCATGTTAAATGCTTCTTGTTGTGAATTTTTCCATGTGAATTTAACTTTCTTTTTCGTCAGATTGTGGAATGGTCTAGCCACTTTAGTGAAGTCTTTAATGAATCTGCGATTGAAACAACCCTAATTGCTACTAGAGCTTTCAGGTTACCACTAGGCAGCTTAGACTTAGAGATGAGTAGATAAGAGAAAAACCCAAGAGGATCTGACTGAGGATCCTTTGGTTGTCAATTCAGGTCCTTATATACTCTACTATATATTTGTATATATTTGGTCCATTACTCAAACAGAGATGTAAACAGCCATAAGACTGTGAAGCAGAGATTAATAGCATGAGGTGTAATCAATCAAAATGGAAGAGAAGCATAGCAATGCATAGCCATAGGGTGAAGGATAATGGTAATGAAATGCATGAGGCATAGAAATGAAAGCATATAAATAAGGTTAAGTTCTATCATATAACGTTCAATAAGTCTAAACACGTAAAGTCATAAGTCACACAGTGTCAAGCACTGTGCTGTCATGAAGTCATGAAGTGTTAGCGGAGTTTAGGGCAGGTGGATTCAAACTTAGCAGATAAAAGATAAGGGTGTTGTGACATCATTACTTTGAGGTACTTGATTTGAGCTGCAAGCCTAACAACAAGCATTATACTTGAGTGGCTAGTTTAACCTCATTGCGGAGGAGCTTTAATCGGGGTTTGAATAAGTTACGATGTTGCAAAAAAGAGCATTTGTAACAGTGATAGAAGTTTGTGAGTCCCAGGAATGCATAAACACTGCACACTGTCTTGAGTGTGGGCCAATCCAAAATAGCTTTTACTTTAGATTCATCCATTCTAATACCATTTTGTCCCACAAACATGCCTAGAAATTCAATTTCTGTGGCATGGAATGTACACTTTTCTGGCTTGATGAATAAGTCATTTTCTTCTAAACAGCAGAGAACTTCTAACATGATCTTGTCATGTTTTTCTTTATCATTATCCTTGGTGAATATTAATAGATCATTGATGTAGACCATCATGACTGCTTCCATGTCAGCAAAGATTTCATTTATCATTACTTGGAACATGGCTAGGGAGTTGCATAATCTGAAGTACATGATGAGAGGCTTGTATGCTTCTCTGAAGCACACGAATGTGGCCTTCCATTCATCACCTTCTTTAATGCATACGTTGTTGTATCCCCATCTGAGATCCATTTTTGTAAATAATTTAGCCTCTTTTAACTTATTCACTAGCTGTAAAATGAGTGGCAGTGGGTAGTTGTTTTTGACCATGTATTCATTTAGGTATCAGTAATCCTGTACCATCCTTTTTTGTCCATCTTTCTTTGGAATGAAGAACATAGGTGACATTTGAGGGGACTTAGAGGGTCTTATATAACCCTTCTTTAATTGATTGTCAATGAATGCTGAAACTTCTTCCTGTTCTATGACAAAAAGGGATATAATGCATCCTTTCTTTGGTTTAAATATGTCTTTAAGGTCTATTGCATGATCTCAGAGTTTGTGTATGGACATGCATTCACTTTCTCCTTTATGGAATACTTTAAGGAATTTGTGGAACTGTTTTGGTACAAGCTGTTCTACAGTCTTGTCCATCTTAACGGTGTAGGAGCTTGAAGCTTCCTATGTTTGTAGACTCAGTTTTCCCCACTTTCAGGTCACTCTGCGTCCTCTAGCATCCATCGTGCAAGCGTCCCATCCTGTCCTGTGTTCGTCGAAGGCTGATCCACCTCCCCCATTCATGCATATCTGGTCCTATCCGTACCTGGACTGACTATCTGGTTACACTATCTGCTCTACCTACTATCCGACTTATCTCAGGACTAGCAACTGAGATGGTTAGTACCTTACCATATGTTTTCTTGTGTCCTGGTGTCGCAACACTTATTCCTATCATTTCTATCTCACCTGTCAATACTTTGACATTGACATATGTTTCACCTTTTTCTGACAGTCCTGGGAAATACCCGGACTATAAATCCCTGTACCTGCCTTGTGCAATACACCTTTCATTTGGGTCACCATCTATCAGTCACATCTTCGTTCGTTGTCGTCATCATCATTGCTCGTCTCAATCTGGTTCTCGTTCTAGACCGGTTTTCATACAATCCGCTTCGCTTTTAATCCGGAATCGACTGGATTGACCCTCCTGGTGCTAGGCCTACATCTAGTTATCCCTCCTTGTCTATCTACCTTTGCTGGACCCCTCTAGGGATGAGCATAGCTCGCTCCCTTCAACCCCTTCCTCGTAGTAAACCCTCTAGGGACTTAACCTACCACACCACTTATCTTTCTTACAACAGGTTGTTCCATAGTGGCACGTAAGTGATAAGCCATGTATGCTTGTTCCTGTTCTTTCTTATCTATTGTTGCCAAAAAGGTACTGTGATCTGAGAGCATATGGCAAGATCTAGGGCATCAGTTAAGTTTCACTGTTCCCTTAGTCCAGTCGATTTCAGGGTTGTGATGTTTAAGCCAAGAATATCCTAGGATTAATTGATTCTTTTCCAGGGTGGTAACTTCTGCCAATACTCATTCTTGATGACCTTGATACATAATAATTAGATCCACAGAATGAGTGATAGATCTGGCAGAATTCTTTGTTCCATCCATATTGTAGACTAGAATCGGTCATTGTAAGAGCTTCATAGGTAATTTGTTCTTTTCAGCCCATTCTTTGTCAATAAATATGACATTGGTGCCACTGTCTAGCAGTGCATCTGTTTTGATCAGAGATTTCTTATTTTGTCCAGGAGCAATGGTTACTTCAAGATCAATCTCCATTTGGATGTTTACATTTCAGATAAAGATTTCTTCTGGGATTTCATTGTTGTCATTCTTCTTCAGATGTGAAATGGTGCAAAAAGGGTAATTCTTGTGGATGCTCTGGCAAACCTTTCCATTGAGAGAGTCTCCATTTATGGAATCTATAAATACATCTGAGTCCAAACTTTCTTCTACTTTCAGAGTGGCATAATGATTCTTCCTTGCAATGTTACTGCCTGGTGTAGTTACATCACTTTGCCTTTTCCCTTCTCCTTTGAGCAGATGACAAACAAATCTTTGAAGTAGGCCTCAGCCTCTTTATGTGTCATCTTCTGGACCATGCAGTCCAGATTTGATTTTGAGCTCCTCAGATTCTCATCCTTGGAGTCACTCCATTCCTTGGTCACTCTGACTTTTCTGTCTTTCCCTTTCAGGCAACCTTTCTTGTAAGCACCTTCCACATACTTGCATTTGGGATACTCTATTTTTGATTTTGGACACTCTTTCAAAGAGTGGCCTTCCTTTCTGCAATTGTAACATTTGAACAGTCTGCAGTCCATTGTGTTGATGTCCATGGCATTGGACTTCTTTTGTCCTTTGCCTTTAAATATACTTCTTTGGGTGGTGCAATCCATAATGAAGTTGAGGGCTTCTTTAGCTGTCCCAATGTGGCAGATTTCAGTTAAGTAGGTGGTCAGCGTTTGCTGCCTCTTGCCTTCTTTAAAGATTTGGACAATAATGCCCCTTAAAACATTCTTCTCCAATAGCCTTACAGCATCAGAGTCATCAAGGGATGCTTGGTTGTAAAGGAATTCCCACTTTACAATGAATTCATTGATGGGCATGTTGCCCTGGGTAAACCTGTCAATTTGCTTATGGACCCAATCAATCTTATTGATGGATCTAAAAATACCCTCCATTTCTTGTTCTAATATGGCCCATGTATAGGCCCATCCTTCTACTAAGCATGTTTTGGCAAACTGGCCCACTTTTACACCAGTGAGTCTTGATAACATAGCAAGTACTGCATTGTATAAGCTGGAAGTAATTGCTGTGCTATTTATGGTGAGCCAAGCTTTCATCTTGCTCCACCATTCTTCAAACTTTGCCCTAGAACTGTCATATTTTCCTAGGTCTGAGAATATTTCTACTTTTCAGAAATAGCCTTCCATGGCTGCTGCTTGGCCTATGGCCACTTGTGCTCCTGCTGTGGCACATGCTGCTACTTGTGTCTGTTATATTGAAATGATGTACAAGACTTAAGAATGGCTAGTGAAGTGCACTAGCAAAGGTTCAGGCTAGAACTGGAACAAGACTGTCAGATGGACAGCTTGGATTCTGACTAGAAGGCAAAGACAGGAGGATGTAAAATGAGCAGAGGGATAGTGGGTGGATTGCTAAGGTTCAGAATCTCTAACTACTACAGAAGTGTGGCTTTAAGTAGTGATCAGGTATTATGCTTAGGTGATAGAGGAAGAGGAATGGCATGGAATCAGAGAGAAGAAATATGGTAATCTGGATTATGAAGCTGGAATAAAGAGAGCCAGATTTGAGAGAGTTAGTCTGATGCTATCACACACACATGTTACAGGACTCCAACCATCAGGAAGAGAAGGAATAAGCAAAGCAGTCTTAGAGGGTCAGAAGTTTTGGAGCAAAAGGAGATAGACAAATGAGAAAAGATACATATCCAGACTGAAGTATGCTGAACCAGATTGTCTGTGAGATGAATGATACAAGGAGTAGATGCAAATGAAGGTATAAAACTGTAACAGTGTCCTTAGTATTGCAAGCTCAGTTATCTGTATGTTTACTGTTGCATTTAATTGAGCAATGACTGCACTTGTAGCATTGAACTCAGTGGTAATTGCATTAGCTTGTTCCATCCAGTTGGCAGATTGGTCATGGAGCACTTGAGATAGAGACATGGTGAACATTTATTGATTACAAATATTTCTGGGGGTGGTGTAAAGACAACCAGAGTCATAGTACCTTTGTGGTATAGTTTTCATCTATGTACAGTTCACCTCCTCTGAGCCTCCTTATGCTAGGTATGGCTCTTCTTTTCCTCTGACACTTCTCATGTACAGAGGCCTCTTCTTCTTCTTCTGCCTTTCTCTTGGCAGATCTTAATGGCACATATAGTACCAGTTCTTCTTTTTCTTTCTTAATTTCTGCCTCTAATATTAAGACAGGGGTTAAAGGAGAGCTAGTGGTCATTGTGTTTGACCACAAGCAGATAGGTGGCAGGGGAATGTAAAGTAGGGCTGGATCTGAGAGAATTGGCACATCGTTTGGGTCTATAGACCAGTCTCTCAAGGAATAGGTCTGGTCAGTGATAGGTGAGGTACTGTCCTTGAAGGTTCCTGCTTCCTCAAACACATTGAAGAGGAAGGTGGTGGCATAGGGGTCAGTTAACTCTCTGAGCAAATCTAGGCTGGCTTTCTCTAGTGCAGCTGAAACAACCCTAAACCCCTAAGGCATAGCCGTCAAGAGGCAATAGCAGTTGCCCAAGAGAAGTGTCTTGTTACTCTTGTGGTATCCTTTACCAAGTGGGCTTTACTAGTCTTGCTTATAGACTAGGAACTAGAGGTCTAGCAGACTGGGTACTGCTTTATAGAGGAGTGAAGATAATAGTCTTTATTGTTAATAGGAGAAACTCCAGAGAAGACTTGGTTAGAGTCTTCCTGGCTCTACATGGGTTGTATATATACTCTACTACTGTTTGTATCTATAGATACCTCATCTAGAGATATCCTGTGTTGTCCATGATGTTACAATGTATATTTAATAAGTAAGAATGGAAGAGAAGTATAAACATACACATAAGGTATGGATCTAATGTGAATAAGAAACATAGATGTGGTAGAATGGAAGACATAGCCTTATGCCTTAAGCATCAGGTGTGGTTTTTCTATGATCATGACTCATAAAAATAGGGGTCATGATGATCATGAAATAGTGACATAGTGACATGCGGCTTTGTGCACATGTGAAGACGTGAAAATAAAGAGTAATCAGTAAGTCCGGTACTGATAAGATAAAACTTAAGAGTGTCCGTATTCTGTAGTCCATATTCTTAGTCCATAGTCCGTATTTGTAGTGCTTGTAGCTTCAGTAATCGTAATGCACTATAGTATAGAGTGCACCTGTAACAGCAGCTAAGAACCAATCTGCTGGTGATTCAGGCAAAGAACTTCTTAATGTAGGTTGTGAATCCACGATGCTCTGACTTCTGTCTTCTCAAGGTGCAAGGGGCTTGAAGTCTCTGCTGGCTACTACTACTAAGGTCTGCTTGGCTACTATGCTGTCATATCCTGAAAATCTTACCAAGTTCAACTCCACTACATCTGTGACAACTCCATACATTTCCAATCTTCTATTCCATTATGACATCACTACTTCCTTATTTGATATATATCTCATTTCATCTCAGCTTCATACTTTAGATGTCATCATTGCTACACCTGTCATGGAATACAGATCTGGACATGACAACTCTGGACTTGAGCTCTGGGCTGCATTCCTCCTGTCATGCTCCATTTTGATTGTTTTAGATTCATCAATTGTATCATACTACTCCTGAATTCATAGTATAAAAACCCTCCTATAATCCATACAAATCTTAGTTCAAATATCAACTTAATTCTCTCCTCTTTTACTCACCCTTGAGCAACCCACTCACTCTCTCACCATCTTCTGAGCATGTCGCTCACTCCATTCTCAACTCTGAGGATAGACCAGTACAAGGATATGACATATAAGTCCTGCACCAAGTATCCTCATCCCCTTTAGTCATGTCAACCCTATTAGTCATATATGTGATCTCTGGTCTGGACATCATTAGACGTGTCTGTGAAGGATTTGGATTTAACAGTATATTCGAACTCACTCTTGTATTCACCACTTACAACTATGTCCCACACACCAACCACTCATCATCAAAGGCTTGAGTCTATTTTTGGCTCATACCACACTATTCCTGAAGACTTCACCAGCCTCACCACCTGACCTGACCCCCTATCCATATCATCTGCACCTCACAGATGCATTCACCCCTCTGGTCCCTTCACCTTCCCACTCACTCTGTTACCAGAGACCACTACTTTGGGTCTCTATATTGAGGAACTCGATGAAGTCAAAGTAGGAGGACTCATTGGTCTTGACCCTCCTAGCCTAGGGGAAAGTAATCCATCTTCAGACTCATTGCATGACTCTGACCTAGAGGGTGACACTCATCCTCCAAGTAACAAAGCCTAACTCAACAGCATACCTCTGGCTTACAAACCATTCAATCAACTCACTGATGCTATCTATGACATGACCCAGCAAGCACTCTGGCATAAGTCTGCTGACACCACAAAGACCAAGGTCTGTGAACCTAACCTGTTTGACGGTCTTGATCCAAAGAAGCTTTGATCATTTGTAGTTCAGTGCAAATTGAATTTCCAGGCTAATCTCAAATCCTTCCGACATGACCACTGTAGAAGCTCGATGCTCTCTATATTTGTAGCATTGATTCTTTCCACTTTCAGGTCACTCTAGGTTCACTCATGTCCATCATGCAAGCGTCCATCATGTTCTGTGTTCATCGAAGGCTAATTCACCCCTATTTATACATATCTGGTCCTATCTGTACCCAGACTAACTATCTGGTTACACTATCCACTCTACCTATTATCCGACTTATCTCAGGACTAGCAACTGAGATGGTTAGTGTCTTATCATATGTTTTCTTGTGTTCTGGTGTCGCAACACTTATTTCTATCATTTCTATCTCACCTGTCAACACTTTGACATTGACATATGTTTCATCTTTTTCTGACAGTCCTGGGAAATATCCAGACTATAAATCCCTATATCTGCCTTGTGCAATATACCTTTTGTTTGGATCACCATCTATCAGTCACATCTTCATTTATCATCATCATCATTGTTACAAACACTCTTTTGCAACATTGTAACTTATTCAAACTCTGATTAAAGCTCCTCTGCAATGAGGTTAAACTAGCCACTCAAGTCTAATGCTTGTCGTTAGGCTTGCAGCTCAAATCAAGTACCCCAAAGTTATGACGTCATGACACCCTTATCCTTTACATCCACTAAGTCCAAACATACCTACTCTAAACACTGTTGACTCTTCATGATCTCATGACAGCACAGTGCTTGACACTGTGTGACTTATGACATTATGTATCTGGACTAATTGAACTTTAACTGACAGAACTTAACTTTATTTCATATGCTTCCATTTCTATGCCTCATGCATCTCATTACTGCTACCCTTTACCCTATGGCTATGCATTATGCTTCTTTTCCATTCTGATATGCCACTCATCCTCATATTGTTAATATCTACTTCACAGTCTTATGGCTGTTCATCTCTCCATTTGGATAACAGACCAAATATATACAAACATGTAGTAGGGTATATAAGGACCTGAATTGATGACCAAGGGATCCTCAGTCAGATCCTCTTGAGTTTTCCCCTACTTCCATTTGACTCTCAGTCTATGCTTCCTTGTAGTAACCTGAAAGCTCTAGTAGCAATTAGGGTTGTTTCAGTCATCATCATCACTTGTCTTAATCTGGTCCTTATCCTAGACTAGTTTTCATTCAATCTGCTTTGCTTTCAATCCAGAATTGATCAGATCGACCCTCCTGATACTGGGCCTACATCTAGTTATCCCTCCTCATCTGTCTACCTTTGCTGGATCCCTCTAGGGATGAGCATAGCTTGCTCCCTTCACCCCTTCCTTGTGGTAGGCCCTCTGGGAACTTACCCTATCACACCACTTATCTTTCTTACAACAGATTCAAGGTTGCGTTGACTCAGCCCATGCACCTAAGGAGGTCTGTCTCAATGCATCCACTCTTTCAGATCCTCATTCCCTCATGCCATCCATCTTAATCCTCTCCTATGACATCCCATCTTTTACAGCTCTGATAGATTCGGGTTCCTCAGATTGTTTTATAGACAAGTCTTTTGTTAATGATTATGGACTCTCTCCATATTCTGTCCCTCCATTGTAACTCTGGCTGTTCAATGGAACATCCAACTCCACCATCACTTAAGCTATCGATCTTTCTATCCATTTTGAAACTGGTGACATCACTTTGTCGACATTATATGTCACTCCATTGGATGGATCCTGCTCTCTTGTTCTAGAACATAACTGGCTTATCTGCTACAATCCATTGATTGACTGAGCTTCAAGCAGTATCTCATTCTGTGCACCAGAACAGACTATGCCAATAACTTCAAGCTCTCCTCTGTAGCCTCTGGAATTATCCCCTCTGGCTGATATCACATCCACAGATTCACTATGTTTTTGTGATCGTAAAGCCCCTGCTATTGCAATCATCAGTGCACTCACATTCACATTAGTATGTTGCCTTGAGAGCTCGATCCAGTTTAGCTTGCAACTCTGCCCTAAGGAGACTGACCTCTGAGCCTTGTCTGCTACTCCTGAAGACATTGATCTGTCCGCTGTCTCCTCTGAGTACCATGAGTTCACAGATGTATTTAGTAAGAGCAAGACTTCTACCCTCACCTCTCATCATGAATATGATCTGAAAATTGACCTGGAAGAAGGTACCTCCTCTTCTTTAGGCACTATATACTCCCTTTCCACCTCTGAGCTTGAGTCTCTCTGCACCTTTCTGAATGAACACCTATCTAATGGGTTTATTCGTCAATCCTCTTCTGCTCATGCCACTCTAGTCCTCTTTGTCTACAAGAAGGATGGTTCATTCTGCCTTTGCATCAACTTCAGGGAACTCAACAAGATCACAAAGAAAGACTGCTATCTGCTTCCATGCATATCTGACCTCCTAGATGTACCTAGTCGAGTCAAGATATATATCAAGATTGACCTCAGGAATGCATATCACTTAGTCCACATTGCTGAGGGTGATGAATGGAAGACCTCATTCTGGACTCGCTATGAATCTTATGAATGGCTTGTCATGCCATTCGGACTTACCAATACATCAGCAGCATTCCAGCAGTTTGTTAACACCATCTTCACTGACTTGTTAGATATTTGCATCATAGTCTACCTTGATGACATCCTCATTTACTCCATGAATAAAGCTTCCCATAGAGAGCATGTCCGTGAGGTGCTCTGTTGACTCTGTAAACACAGACTTTATGTCAAATCAGAAAAATGCAAATTTCACATGGATACTACTGAGTACCTTGGATATTGCCTCTCTCTGTCCAGTCTTACCATATCTATGAAGAAAGTTCAGGCAATCCAAGATTGGCCAGAACTCTACAAGGTTAAGGACATCCAATTCTTCCTTGGATTTGCAAATTTCTACTGCTGTTTCATTTCCAACTACTTGAACATCGTCACCTCCTAGAAAGGAACTCCATGGCACTTCTCCAACGACTGTCATTTAGCTTTCCAGAAGCTCAAGGATGCTTTCACTATAGCTCTTATTCTCACTTACTGGGTGCCTGATGCACCAATCATCATAGAAATGGATGCCTCAAACTATGCTATCGCTGGTATCCTATCAATCTGGTGTCCAGATGAAGAAATCTGGCCAGTAGCTTACTACTCTCAGACACTCCACTCTGCTGAGCTCAACTACGACACTCATGACAAAAAGCTCCTTACCATCCATGAAGCATTTAGAACCTGGAGACACTACTTAGAAGGTTCCGCCTCCCCAGTTGACATCATTATGGATCACAAGAATCTCGAGTACTTTGCCACCACTAAACTCCTAATCTGCCATCAAGCCTGATGATCTGAATTCCTGTTCCAGTTCAATTTGATCATGTGCTTCCATCCTGAATGCTTAGAAGCAAAACCTGATGCCCTCATATGATGATGGGACATCTATCCCAAAGAGAGGGATAAGGACTACACTTATGTCAAACCTCACAACTTCTGACCTGTCTTTACTCAGGAATAGCTCAC
Organism: Pulveroboletus aff. carminiporus; assembly: GCA_038094195.1. Lineage (NCBI taxonomy): Eukaryota > Fungi > Basidiomycota > Agaricomycetes > Boletales > Boletaceae > Pulveroboletus > Pulveroboletus aff. carminiporus. Next base: position 3,687 of record JBBPTP010000530.1, on the reverse strand, counting down.
TTCATCCCTACAAGCTACCTATTTAGCAACTCCAGTCATCCAGGCCAGCCTCCTCTATGACATTGAGTCACTCTGTAGTCATATCCTTTCCACCCTCACCAGAAACCCAATTGCTGCAACCCATCTCTCAGATCCTGAGCAAACCAATTCATGCTGGTCCATTGATGCTGACAGTTTTCTATACCTAGACAACCACATCTATGTCCCTGATGTAGATGACCTCCAACTCCACATACTTCAGTATAAGCACGATCATCTGCTATCCAGACACTTCAGACAAAACCAGACTCTGGAGTTAATCTACAGAAAATACATCTGACCAGGCATATGTATGTTCATCAAAGAATATGTGTCTTCATGCACCACCTGTGCGTGAGCCAAGGTCCCTTGTCACAAGCCCTATGAACTTCTTAAACAACTTCCTATTCCTGAAAAGCCATGGAACTCTATCTCCATGGACTTCATAGAACAACTCCCTACATCATCTGGTCACACCACAATACTAGTTGTCATTGATCGACTCTCCAAGCAATATATTTTCATTCCTACCAATGACAAGGTAACATTGCTGGAACTCACATAACTCTTCCTACTTCATGTGTTCTCCAAGCATGGGGTCTCCACACATATCACTTCAGATCAAGGTGTAGAGTTCATCTTCCACTTCTTTTGCTCCCTTGGTAAAGCTCTTGATATTTGCCTCCACTTCACCCCTGGTTATCACTCAGAAGGTGATGGTCAGACAGAGCATATGAACCAGATGTTGGAACAGTACTTGTGAATCTATTGCAACTACCAACAGGACAACTGGTCTGAACTTCTGCTGTTAGCAGAGTTTGCATACAACAATGCTCCTAATGCAACCATAGGCATATCACCATTTTTTGCCAACAAGGGTTATCATCTGAATATCTCTGTCTATCTGGAATGGGACCTCACCTCTGCTAGAGCATGAGAATACATTATCGACCTCAATTCCCTTCATCAGTACCTTTGTAAGGAGATAGTGGCTGCTCAACAGTGATACCAAGGTCCAGCAGACGCTAGGTGGACTCCAGCACCAGATCTCAAAATCAGTGACCAAGTGTTCATCAAAGCTAAGTACTTTAGGTCTACTCAATCATCTAGAAAACTCACAGAGAAGAACCTGGGACCTTATATCATCATCACACAAGCAGGAATGCACTCCTTTACACTCTGCCTGCCAGATACCATGAAGTCTGTACACCCAGTTTTCTATGTCTCCCAACTAGAACTGGCCATTCTGAATACAATTCTGAACTGGACACAAACTCTGCCACCTCCAATAGACATCGAAGGCAAACTTGAATATGAGATAGCAGAAATACTAGATTTGAAAATTGATCATCATTGTCACAACTGCAAGTTGCTATACTTAGTCTGCTGGTCTGGCTACGAAGGCACTGATGATGAAACCTCATGGTTACTAGCCACAGAACTTAGTCACACCAATGAACTGGTCCATGACTTCCACCTCTGATATCCAGACAAGCCTGGACCTCACTCTGCTTAATCACTTCATTGTTGCTATCAAGAGAACGTTATATTACAATGACAACAACAAAAGAAGAACTTGTATTATACTTCTAATCCATCCAACTCCTCATTCTCCCCTTCTTTTGACTTCTCCAAATACCATCTCACCTCCTCCTCCTTCCAGGCAGTGACCACCACCTCTGTTGCCTCTGCCCTCAAGTCCACCTGCTGTTATGTCAAGTTGACATACAAGGCTTAGGTTGGCTAGCAAGATCTACTAGCAAAGGTTCGAGCTAGGACTTGGGACAAGACTGTTGGATGGACAGCTTGGATTCTCACAGTGATATAGACAAGAGAGCATAGACTGAGCAAAGAGAGCAACTAGGTAGATTGCTAAGGTTGAGAATGGTCTAACTACTACAAAAGTGTAGCCTTAAGTAGTGACCAATGATGGTGGTTATATAAGAGGAAGAATGGAACACTATAGAACTGGATGGAATAGTTGGAATAAGTAGGATTATGAACCCAGTATAAGTAGAACCAGATTTAGGAGAGT
>JBBPTP010000529.1:0-17206 GCA_038094195.1 Pulveroboletus aff. carminiporus | reverse complement strand
AGATAAGAGACTCGACCGAGGAGTAAATGTTCGTAATAAAAGTAGAACGACAAACCTTCAAGAGCTGATCACAGAAGGGTAAGATGCGGACGTGAAGAAGGAATCAGCAACATATACGAGTAAGAGATGCGGGTTATTCCCAAGAGGACGGTAGGTTGAGCGAAGCAGAGGAGTATCAAGGAAGAGGAAAGAAATAGAATTGTAACATTACCCCCCGCATAGAATCGAAACCCTGATTCGATAAATAACAGATCTGCTCCATGCTCACGAAACAGTGGAGGAACGTCCTCCAAAGATGTCCATGGCCTGCTCCGGGGATAAATGTTCAAATGGACAGTCGTCTGCCACATGCCCAGATTGATTGCAAAGTGCGCATGAGCGCACGGGACAGAAGCGGTTAGTGTGCCCCCAACGATTGCAAAAGTCGCATTGGGTGCGTATACACAGATACTGGGGGTGACCAGGCGCTGTGAGGTGACAGTGTGGACAGGTGTAATACGGGCAATCCTCTCGATAGTGACCCAGCATATGACAGCGAAAGCACTCCGTTAGAGCGGAGGCAGGTCGACGGCGTATTACTGTAGGCAGTAACCTAGTCGGGGCGGAGAGAATAGTGACCCCGTTGGCTCCGGGGATGTGATAAGATTCGGAAAGCCGTTGAGCCTCTCTGTCGACAGGGGATTGATCATCCTCTTCCACTGCAGTGAAAGCTGATTCTTCGGTTGATTCAGAAGGAGCGACGGTGGGTGATGAAGGAGGAGGAGAGGAGAGGCGTAGTGCAAGGGCAGGTGGAGACGAGGTAGTGGTCGTAGGGGAGCGAGGAGGAGGGATGTGTAAGGGTGGAGATGCGAAGGGTATTCCAGATAGGTAAGTCGTTTGCTCAGATGGTGTCATGGAACGAAAGATCGGTATAAAGGTGGGGAGCAAACGATTTGTGGGGATGGATTCTACGAAGGAAGCAAAGCCATGCATGTGAAGTAGAGTTAAAACTCTTCGAGGTAGGTTGCCAATGAGGAAGCGGATAGGTACAGCATATAACGAGGGTAGGTCATTAGGTGATGCTAAAGTATGTAAGCGTTGTATGCGGGTAATGTCATGGAACAAACGGATCAGCTCTTGCGAGGTAGTGTCATGATGATATAAGGGAAGGTTTTCAATGAGGTATAGCAGGGTCGGGTCGGCCAGGATAGCGCCATACAGGGTAAGGGCGTGGTCGATCGGCAGTAACAATGGCCTCACTGAGGCGGTTTGAATACGAGAATCGGTGCGAAAAGAGAATTGCAACGAAGATGGCGACGATGAGGAGGGGGTAGACATAATGTTCCCAGTAGCGTTGGATATGGTTCATTCAAGGCGATACTCACGGAGAGACCGACGTCTTGTTTTAAACCATTCCTACAGACGGTTGTCCCTTTTGTATTGGGAGAGAATTTGCTGTGCATGGCGGAGATTGCTTTCGGGTTCCCATGTATTTTCTGACGAAGGATATCCTTTCCATGCGGTCAGGTACTGTCTTCGTGATGCACTGCCCCTGTGGGAGATTATGCGTTCTACTTCATATTCTTCTTCTGATCCGATCAGGTCAGGTGGTGGGCGAAGGAAGTTGGGGCCATGTGCATCAGTTTCTTTGTATGATGAGAGAAGGGAGGCATGAAAAACGTCGTGTATTTTTCAGGTAGATGGAAGTTTGAGTTGGTAGGACAGAGGGGATAATACTTGGGTGATCTCGAAAGGGCCATATCGTTTCGGAGCTAGCTTCCGAGATAAGGTTTTGATGTGGAGATTAGTGGCCTCCAGCCAAACCTTAGCTCCCTTTTTCCATGGGACAAAGTGCCTGGTTACCCGTGCAGCCATGATCCGGCGGGCTGAATCGTGTGCAGCAAGTGCTTCCTTTCTCGATTCGTCGAGGATTGTTAGTCTAGATTCAAGAGCGGGGAGGAACGTCTTTCCTATTGGTGGATAAGCTCTCGGCTCATATCCGAGCATTAAGGAGAAGGGGGAAGTCTTGGTAGACGAATGTGGGGCAGTGTTATGGGCGAATTCGGCAGTGGTAAGGAAGTTCGCCCATTTTCTAGGTTGGTTCATGGTGAATATACGGAGGTAGGTTTCTAGTTCCTGGTTCATTTGCTCGGTTTGTCCGTCCGTTTGAGGATGGTAAGCAGTTGATAGCTTTACGTCGTATTTGAGGAGTCTAGCTAGTTCTTTGGCGAAAGCTGATGCAAACTGAGGACCTCTATCGGAGATGACTGCTTCATGGAGACCAAATCTTTTGAAAACAAAGTCGTGGAAGAGTTTGGCGACGCCCTCGGCAGTAATAGATTTGGTGCAAGGAGCGAGAATTACCCCCTTTGTAAGCCCATGGTCGACCACGACCATGATAGAGTCATAGCCATTAGATTCGGGGAGGTCGGTGATGAGATCAATGGAGATTTGTTTGAATGGAAGCGTGGTATTTGACGGAATCGGGGAAATAGGTGGGACAGTTGGATGGGTGTTGACTTTGTTTTGTTGGCAAATGGCGCAACCATTAACAAAATTACGAACAAAGGTAGCCAATCCTGGCCACCAGTAATCGCGTTCTACTATGGTTTTGGTTCGAAACTGTCCTAGGTGGCCCGTGGTGGGTGAGTCATGGATGGTGGTAAGTATGGCAGAGCGAGCGGCAGGTGGAATGTATAGTCGTTTCTTAAAGTAAAGGTGGCCATTGTTCAAAGTCCAGTCGTGGAGAGCGGATCGGGGGAAAAGTGGATTGTCTTTTTCTAATCCTTCAATAGCACGGAGGACCAAAGGATCTCCTGTGGAAGAGGAGCGGACTAAATCAGCCAGTCTGGTATCTAGGGCGTGAATGATAACTGGTTCTGCAACAATGGACGTTTGAGCGTTGTCGTCTGAAGTATCTACTTCAGCATTCCTAGATAAAGCATCCACAGGACCCATTTGTGTCCCCGGGGTGACCTTCCACAGGATGTCGAAGTCTTGAAGAAATAAACCCCATCATGCTTGTCGGCGTGAGAGTTTACGAGGATCTTTTAAATACGATAGGTTCTTGTGGTCTGTGACGATGGTGACAGGATGATTGGTGCCTAAGAGATAGTGTTTCCATTCGCTAAGGGCGAGGATTACGGCGAGTAATTCGCAGTCATAGATATCATAGTTTCGTTCTGCCGGGATAAATGTTTTGGAGAAATATGAGCATGGATGTAGGTCTCCATTGACGTCGGCCTGCATTAGGACTGCTCCCGCCGCGATGAGAGAAGCGTCGGTCATGACTGTGAAGGGTTTGGTTAGGTCAGGGATGTGGAGGACAGGAGTTGATGAGAAGATGTTGATTAGGGTATCAAACGCCTGTTGTTGTAACTGGGTCCAATCCCAAGGTTGACCTTTTCGAGTGAGGAGGTTTAGTGGGGCGACAATGTTAGAAAAGTTGGGAATGAATTTTCTATAGAAGTTGGCGAAGCCCATAAAAGACCTCACTCCTCTCACGGTTGTTGGAGGTTTCCAAGAGGAGATTGCAGCGAGTTTGATTGGATCCATTTGGGCTAGGCCGTTGCCGACGATTATTCCGAGGAAGTTGATTTGTGAGACGTCGAATTCGCATTTGGGTAGTTTCAGGGATAATTTATGTTCCCGTAGTCGTTGGAGGACCCGACGAGTTCTTTCATGGTGTAGGTCTAGGTCATTTTTTGTACAGATGCCCATGTCGTCCATGTAGATCTTTAACCATCTCTCAGCGATCATGTCAGCGAAGATGTGGTTCATAAATGTTTGGAAGGTGGGGGGTGCATTGCTGTGGCCGAAGAAAAGTACCGTGGGTTCGAAAAGACCGAAAGGGGTGATAAATGCCATTTTCCATTGGTCTTCTTCTCGAACGCGAATATTATTGTACCCCCATCTTATATCGAACTTGGTGAAGATATTTGCGTCTTTCATATCGTCAATGAGTTCAGAAATCAAGGGGAGAGGATAGGCATTGTGGATGGTGTGGGAGTTCAGATAGCGATAGTCCTGACAAGGTCGTAGTGACCCATCCTTTTTAGGTACAAAAAAGAAAGGGGCTGCTTGAGGTGACGTGGAGGGTACTATTTGACCTGACTTGAGATGTTCGGTAATGAAATTCTGACAGGCTTCGCGCTCTTTAGGGTTGAGGTAATAGGTCTTGCCTATCTTTGGGACGAAGGAGGGTTTCAAGTTGACGACATGGTCATAGGGGCGGTGTTCAGGGAGTTTGTCAAATGTTTGTTCCGCGAAGACGTCTTTGAAGTCTTCGCACCATGTGGGTAGAACCGTTTGAATTTTCTCGTGGCGTTGTTCTAACTCGGTGGATAGTGTGATCTTGTTGATGTCTAACCTATCCAAGTCTTCCCCGGGGAGGTACTCACGAAGAGACACAACGTCCCAGGGAGAACCGGACAGGTCGATGTTTCGGATATCTTCTTCTCTATTTTCTTCGATGGAGACTTGATCCTTGGTCCAGTCAATCTTCGGGTTCCATTTCCTTAACCATGGCATCCCTAAGATAATCTGAGGGGTCTTTAGTCGAGTGACCATCAACCCGATGCGTTCGCAGTGATTCTTGATAGTTAGGTCCATCCGAGCTTCATGCCTAATGGTTCCTCCTTTATTTCCAGTTCCATCGACGTTTAAGGCGGTCAGAGGTTGTTGTAAGGGTACTCGGGGAAACCAGTGTTGTTTGACAAGGTTTGAGTCGATAAAATTTCCGGTTGCTCCAGAGTCGATTAGAGCAACGGTGTTGACGATTTCTTTTCCAGTATGTAATTGGACAGGGATCCACAAGGTTTTCTTGTTTGCCACTGCTACGAATACATGGTTTAGACTATGAGAAGGAGACGTCGAACATCCTTCTCTGTTTAAAAATCCGAGGGGGTAGTCTCGGCTTCTTCGTCGAAGCAGATCTGAAGAGTTTGCAGAATCTGCTTGGGGTCTTTCCCTTTTCCTTTAAGGGATGTAATGTACGAATCAATGGGGTCGACAGACTTAGGCGGAGGGGAAGTCAAAGAGGAGGCGGTAGCAGTAGACGGTGTGGCTGTCGTGGTTGTAGTGGTCTGGATTTGAGTTGTAGGCGTTTTCTGGGGAAAAGTGACTCTACAATTCTGAGCGGAGTGCCCCACCTTCCGACACTTAAAGCATCGGTTTTCTCTGATACAACGGGCTCGTTCAGTGGGGGTAAGTTTCTTTAGGCGGACCGCATCTATGTCCATAGCGTTCGGGTCTTTAGTACGGGAGGAAGATGAGGGACTATTTGTGTAGCGGACTCCTCTCTTGAGGTCCTTGATTTTCATCAGCTGTTGGTGGTACGTCTTCACTTTTTCGATCCAATCTTGGATAGTAACGGCTGGTTTTTCCGCTCCGAGGATCATGATAGCAAGTTTCTGGTCAATTCCAGCAGAAAAGTCGTCAATGAGGGCGTTATCCTCGGTTACTCCGGCCTTAGCTGCCAGAGCTTGGAACTCAGTGATATATTCTTGGAAACCGTCATCCTTGCCAGTCTTGGTTTGGACGAGGCGGTGGAGTTCCATTCGAGCTTTAGCCTTAGTGTCGAATGGAAAGAAGGTGGATTGAAAATCCTTAGTAAACGTGTCGAAGGTTTTCTTTGTGGGGTCGACGGAGGCGTCCCCCATCTTGTCGTACCACATTTCGGAGAAGGCGATACCTCTGCCTTTACTCATCTTGTTAAGGCATGTTAAGATCTTGGTGCCATCGTCAGAGTAGATGGTCGGGTTGACTGAGAAGTAGGCGTTCATCGCCTTGATCCATCGAGTGGATTCGTCGGACTCGCCCGAAAAGTCTGCTGGGAGGGCGGCCTTAACTTCCGATCTAGGGGTGGACATGGCGACTGGTAATGGACTGGGGTTACTAGGTGGAGATGGACTGGGTGGTGGACTGGTGAATATGGGGCTGGGTGATCTGGGCGCGGTAATCTGGGGGAGAGCTAGGGGTGCAGCGATCTGGGGTAAGGGCTGCGGTGCTAAGATTCGCGGTGTACTGCGACTAGGTGACGACTGGGTTGCTGGGTACGTACTTGGTTGGTAGGTACGTCTGGTCCTGGGGAATAGTGCTGGGTTATGCTGGGTGGATGACGAAGTAATTCGTCGACTAGGTAGTAACTGGGTTTCTGGGAGGTCTTCCTCTTCACTGAGAGGTGGTTTGATGGTACTAGGTGCTATGGTGACGAGGGGGTAGTCCTACTCCGATAATAGGAGGGACAAGGGTGACTTTGAATCTTTTGTTAAGCCTAACGCTGCGATGCCTGTGCTAGGGCACAAGGCAACGTATATATAAGAGCGAGAGACTAACAGACTCAAGGAGATTCGACAAGGGGAGGAGCTCACGAAGAGTCGCAACGTCCCGTGCCAAATAGTTATGTTAGGAGAAACGGACAGTAGATTCAAAGTGAAGAAAACAGGAGGGAGCGCTATCCTACGGTTTAAATAGTGATAGCTAACTAACGCTAGGGCCAGCCCAAGAAGATAAAAATGGTAAGTGATGCTGCGGATTATATCATCCGCAGTAGAACGCTACAGAATTCAATGGAAGAAGGAACTACGAGGCCGAGATAAGAGACTCGACCGAGGAGTAAATGTTCGTAATAAAAGTAGAACGACAAACCTTCAAGAGCTGATCACAGAAGGGTAAGATGCGGACGTGAAGAAGGAATCAGCAACATATACGAGTAAGAGACACGGGTTATTCCCAAGAGGACGGTAGGTTGAGCGAAGCAGAGGAGTATCAAGGAAGAGGAAAGAAATAGAATTGTAACACATGCATCTCCTGTGCGAGGCATTGGTATGCCAGTGGAACCAAGTATGGATTTACTTCAGCACAATCAATAAGCATTGAAGCATTCAGGTTGTAGTCACTCACCTTCTTACATGCCTCAACAGCAGGCCTGAGCATCACCTCCTGCTCTGTTGTCAGTGCACTGTCTACTGTGGGAAACTGAACAGTGCATTCTGGCCACTTGGTGAACCAGGCACTGTAGACGTGGAGCCAGAAGTTGTGGTAGGTCTTTTTCTCAGTGCACTCCATGTACTGTGCTAGCCAGTTCTGTAGGAACTGTGTCTGCTCGTCAGTAGTCCATTTCTAAGGTGCCATGGCACAAATGACAGTATGAACACTGCACAGAAAGAGGTTAATAAAACAAGAAAAGGCCTGGTGCTAGAGATAGCAATACTGCCTGAATGGGATTGTAAATTAACTGCATAATACTCACCACAATGGATTTGCACTTCTGATGCCAAAATAACAGGTTTATTTGAGGCTGCTTCCTTGTAGAACTAATGTGAACCAACCAATCATGGTTGCATGCCTGGGTCCTGCATCTTGCTATCAGCATTGTTACTCCTAGCTCAGTTGAATTTCACCAAGGCTCAAAGTACTTCATGGCAGTAGTCATCGTCCCGAAATGTTCTTCAGATGAGAGCGGTAGGTAGTGCGACTGCTGTAACGTGTTGTAGGACATATGACCACAAAAGGTATATTGATGCCATCATCTCAGATCTTGTTACCCAAACTGTATGATGAGCCCCTGTCCCACGCACTTGAAACATATGAGTTAGGAGCTACTTGTGACAATTGCATGGCGAAGCTGCTTAGATGTGGACAAGAATGTATACTTAGTCCTCTACGTTTATTTGCCATACAAGGCTTAGAAATTGTGCTTGGCACTATTCACTTCATAAAGTAGCTGACTATCAGGTAAGCATGTACTGTGCATGCAGCACAAGCAGATCCATATTTTTTTGCCAGAGCATCTAGCTACCAACAGTCACTGATGAACTATTTGGTTAGAAGGGTAGAGATATGGTTTAACCTCGTGGATTATGACTGTTAGCACCCGTATCATTGTGAAAACTGCTCAATATCATGAAAACATATAGTAAATCTCACATAAAACTCAGAAGTATTGTGAGTATGTGACACAACATCACACATGCATTCCTTTACTCCTTCGACAACACTCATGGGCTGACCCAGACTCTATCACACTGCAGCCGAAAAGTTGCAAGCTCATTGCCTTTACAGCAAGACATACTATGCAAAGTGAGCATGATTCTTCTGAACGATTCTAAACTAATGTGTTTGCTCGGGTAGGAATTGCACTGAGATCAGTCTGAGAAACAAAGTGAAGTACCAGTGGGCTCGGTGGGTAGTGTTGCACTGCATACTAATGGCATTCGCAATTGAACAATTCACAGCCGTCGGCGTGGCTTGCGTGAATTAGAGAAAGACCTGATGGTCATGGTGGATGACTCTCTGGTATCATTCCTCGACCTCACTGTTCACAGTATCATGCATACTTCACCAGCAACAGCTCCACTTTAGCAGCTCCATGATGTCCTCCAGAGGGTACAAGCACTGAGGGACAAGGTTTCATCCATGCACTCAGAGGTTCTACAGTCAGAGGGTGTCAGGGGGAAATTATGCCAGGTGGAGAGAACATCTCATCGGATTGCAGATATCGTCCATTCTCTTGAGGATGTACAGTTTCATGCCTTGTCGGGCACCAGATCACTGTCAGAGATCCACAAAAACTGTCGATTGTTCTATCAAAGTATCTTGGATGTTATACCTATTTAGGCACATATGCAATCAAACTTGTTCAATAGATGCACTCCGAGTCAGGAAACTGAATTGCTGCTTTTACAGACATGAGAAACAGACATGGGGAATGAGTTATCGCAATGAACTAACAATCTACTATGTTACCCTCGGGCAGAACTGCTTTGGAATCAATCGCGTCTGCCATTTTAATAAGTCCATCGCTTGGAGACATGACATGAATGCAAGTGGACATCATAACCTCAGAAACGAGAGGGGTGACATGATACCTAAATAAAAGTCAAATTTGATAATCGCTGGGTGAAAAGAAAAAAGACATACAAGCCAGCAAAGATCTCAATTTGTTGACCTCTGGTTACAAGATAGAAGGGCCCACCGAAGTTGTCAGGATTCAGGACGTCAAAAGTAACACCTTTGTAAGTCCTCTGATATATAACACTCCTGTTTACCTCGATAGTAGAAAGTGGTAAGTTTGGCACCTCATGTATGACTAGAATGCCAGAGTAAGTATGAGGAGAACGACGAATGACGAACGTTGAACTCACCATTAGGACTATAACAAATATACTCACGAATACGAACAAGCCTTATGGCATCAGTAACTCTCTCGGCCTCTTCGGGAGTGAGGATCATGCTGTCAAGGAGGTGAAGCACAGTGGCTGGAGACACTTTATTGGTAACAGCAATGTGATGTGATTTGAGCTTACCGAGATCCAGGTTGGGGGTTGTCATGTCAATCGATGGCATGGAGTAGTAGCTTCATTGATGTGGTCGATATTCAATAAACATGAAGGTTATATATTCCACTTGAAAGAGATTTGCCTGAGGACCACACAGGGACCTATTGCACTATGATTCTCCCATTGAATTGGAGAACAAGCCTTAGAAGTCAGGAACTAGCAGTGAACTGGTGGCAGGAAACCACAAGAAGCTTACAGGATTTGCAGCAATCTCTGGACACAGATTCGCTGGTCTGTGGGACGTACTTCATATACTAAAAGCAGGGTGCAATAATACTTCATGGCTGTAGCACAGTCTCAGATTGTGCATGCATGATTCCGGAACTCAGCTCAGTGACACATTACCAGCACATGTGACTCCAAGATCTTGGTAACGTTGTTGGAGAAATACAGCTTCTGATCATTTGCATCATTTGTTGAATATACAAACACTGATCAGTAAATATTTATACCATGGCTCGTCGTCTCACCGTTACTCCCTTTGTTGCTCACCTAAACAACTCGTAACCTCTGTTTCCAAGGCCGTCCTCCAATCCTGATGTCCAGCAATGCTGCAGCCCGCACTGTCAAAGTAGCTCTGCCATGTGATATGGCACTGCGGTCATTCATGCTTACTTATGACCATGATAGTAATGGTCTGGTGGTGAGTCTGAGATTCACTCTTCCAACTTCCTGACACCTTCCTGGTCTAATCGCCATGTACAGACCTTTGATATATTCATGGATTCATCCCCCCAACTCTGGGCACTGTTACAAACGCTGCCTATCACAATATCATGTCCTTCGGGACTTAACAACTTTTCATACAAGTAATAACTAAGCAGCTTACTAAGCACACTCACTTTATTCTCCTAAGTCAAGTCACATATCAAGGGTACAAACCCTTGACCCACATTCACTCAAGTCATGATTCCTTTTTAATTACCATCTAGAAGTTCCTTAACTTCTATTCTCATGTTCATAACAGACAACGTGTCCATCATGCTTCTCAAGTTCCATTCTTCCACACAATGTGTGTGCAACATGCATTTAATTACCGTTGATATCACAAACCTGTGCACAGATATGTTCCGAGTCATAAGGACTCGTCATGCACAGCCTCATACTTCTCTTTATAAATATATGTTTCCTAAATGGACTATTTACTTAGCCAAATATGTACAAATAGATATACACACCCATGTAGTATATAAATCCAAGACTTGGATGCAAAGTCTCCAATCAAGTTCTCTTCTGACATCCATCACTACGAGTGAGGGATTCCTTGATTCGACCCATATTCCTAGTTTCCTTTACATCTTTTAAACTTCCACTTGCACAATCCTGTATAGGGTTGTTTGTTAGCTCATAGTTGTTTCAGGCACAGGCCTGCCTGACCAACTCTGACTCAGATGAGCTTCATTTGCCAGTGGACCCACCTTCACAGGAGGATCAAGAAGTCAAAAAAGAGAATGTGAGTTGCTCGTTCAACTTACAATTTGGTACTTACATCTCAAGGACAGCACTCACCAAAAAGACCTAGAAGATCTCTCAATGAGGTTCCTCTCTCTGGAACAGTGGTTAAACGTCCAAGGAGAACGTTCTGATATATTATAGTAGTAGATACTTAGTCTACGCTCATTTGACTCTGCCCAATCCTCTGCCCAATCCACACACCCAATGTCACAGTCCAGCTTGACAGTTGAAAGAAATCCTCCTATGCCTATTCTCTCACAACCCCGACAAAGAGCCAAAAAACCAGCGACTACAATCCTTGCACATGACAACTCTGCCATATGCAAGCAACAGCACATGACCATTGAGGTGCACTGCAATGGCTCGCTTTCTCAAACATGACAATTCCTCATCACCCCGTTAGCTCAGCCCATGACACAGGGCCCTCTTGGAGTCTTAATGGCTGTTGAAGAAGATATTCCCCCCTTGGAAATCGCTCTGGATGTCGACAATTGCACCTCTACTCAAGCTACTCGTGGCAAGCGGCTTGCGAGCATATAGTATGATACTGGCCCCTCTGTCCTCCTCACTAATTTCATCCACAGGACCACCCCTTGTTGACTTGGCTCAATGATCGTGAGGTATACCTTCAAGAAATACTATGCTTAGAAGGCCGTGGTGATTCTATCAACTCACAATGTCCTCTTTGTGGCAAGGAGGCACCATGCTACCTGTGCAAGAAGTGTTTTGGCAGGGAGTTGTATTGTCAAGAATGCATCATGAAAGTGCACAAACGCAACCCACTTCATGTCATCGAGGTACGTTCTATTCAGAAAATTTGTCAGATTGGTCACTTACTCTTCCAATAGAAATGGAATGGTAAATTCTATGAATCCACCTTGCTCAAATCTCTTGGCCTACGAGTTCAACTGGGACACCACTATGGTCAACCGTATCACAACCCCCTACGGTATTTTGATGACTCGTTTGTGGTCATCGATATGATGGGGATTCACGTTGTCTCTCTTTACTATTGTGGTTACAAACATGCTGTGAGTCATTTCCAGCAGTTACTTCATTTTGCTTGGTTTCCTGCAACCAGTTCATGGCCAAAGACAGTGGCAATGTCTCACGTCCTCAAACAGTTCCACCTGATTTCTCTCAAGTCAAAAGTATCTGTCTATGAGTACTACAATGCACTGGCCAAGCTTGTAGACAATACCGGGCTTATAGAAGTAAAGGTAAGTCATCCTTCATATTCATTGGCTCTGAAAGTTGATATATATGTATATATAAGACCGTTACAGCACATTCCTAAGGATGTCACGCGAATGGCATCATTTGAAAATGCTCAAGCATGCAGGTCGATCGTTCATAGAGGGGGGGATTGATGCTACAGGAGAAGGTGATTGTGCTGTTTTGTGCCCCGCATGTCCACAACCTGAAAAGAATATATCCAGAGACTTGAGTAACGTTCTGAGGAATAAACAGTAAGTTACTACCATGGCTTTCGTATGATATACTCACATTCATGATAGCTGGCTAGGGGGACTCTTTGTCATGATCAATGCCAATTTCCACCTCAAACATAAGAAGGTTTCGAAGGACAGCATTGATCCCAGCCTCAGTAAAGGCTGGAGCTACTTCGTCAAAGAGGATTCATACAAATTGTACTTATCTAAGGTATCCACTACTGCACAAGAGGTTTGTGCATGGCTTGACTATTATTTCCCTTGTCTTTGATGCATTGATGTAGAAGAGTATGTGTTCTGGACACTCGGCCATCAATATGGCAGACACCAAATCTAACCAGGGTTTGACCATGACAGGCCTTGGTACTGTTGATTGTGTGCGTCACCACATGAAGCTGCTGAATGGCATTGGAGATCTCCAGAAGGGGGAAAAGTAAGTTCAGTCACACCAGTTGTCTTAGGGTGTTGATCTGTATCTGCATTGTTGAAGGTACATCAATATGGATTATCTGTTCTTCTTGGCTATGCATCACAATGGTACCAACATACTGAATGTGTCTTATGATATTGCATGCCAATGGTCCAAGCACTTGTGGGCACACATGTCGAATATATCACCACCTCTGTAGCTTCCACTGGAGATGAAAATGGTCTTTTTTTTTGTACCAAAGTTCCACCTTCCTGCCCATGTGCAAGAATGCCAAACCATGTACTCATTTAATTTCATACCAGGAGTCAGACAGACAGATGGAGAAGCACCGGAGAGAGGGTGGGCCAATATAAACCCTGTAGCTATGAGCACAAAGGAGATGGGTTCTGGATTGAGGCACGATACTTTGAACAATCATTTCGGTCACTCCAACTGGACTAAAATTACAAAATTTTGTATGTTATTATTACCATTTGATTATCTGAGTTGTGCCTCATGTGCCATAGATGTGAGTATGCTCACGAAACTGAAGACTGCCATTGAGAAGCATGCTGAACTCCGCCACGCACTGGATGAACTACAACAACCCCTCACTGTCGAACATGAAACTAACTTAAAGCAATGGGAAAGACAAATGCAAGAGTGGGAAGAAGACCAGTCAAAATCAAATCCTTTTGAGTACTGAGCAGAAAGTGGATACAGGGCTGTTCTCATGTCGTGCATACATATTAAATTGCATATACAGCAATCTCGATGGCCAGTGTTCACCTTGTGCTTGCGAAAGAAGAAGCAGAAGAACTATGATTGGCGAACACAATACCGCTGCATGAAGATTGTACTGCAACTGTACTGATCAGCATAGGCTTAGAATTGAAGGAACAACAGTAAGATTCCCTCTTGTTTTCTGTGTGAATCCTTGCTCATTGACCAACTTAGATGCTGCCTCAAACATGAAAGGGCTGGCGCTGGACTGCATATGACAGACAATCAAATAGCCAACCTCACACTGCAGAGCAATACCCTTCAGCGATGAATCGATGGCTGGGTCAAGTTGCAGATCCTTTTCTCATGGCTGAACGTGCAAAGAAGTCCGCTGACACCGATATAATCATTTCCCCTGAATCATACCAGCTGCTCCTTCCATCTGCGATTAGCAGCACCCTTCCCTATGACCAAAAATTGCAAGATGTTGAATGGAGACTCCATTATGGTCAAGCACACAACGCTCTGCATGCCATACACTCAGGTCTTCAGATCAGAAGCTATATCCTCAAATACAAGGATCACAACCTCCGTGGTCAAGGTGCCAACATCTGTGCATGCAATACCCTAAAGGGGATCAAGGCTCGTATTGACACTGCTGCATGTAGATATGAGGACACCCATGCAGCTCTTGTCAAGCTCTCCCCTATCCTGAAAAAAAATGGCTGGAGCTCTACCCTTTGTCCACTACATCGCGCAGATATTTGGGGGATGACAGACCTCCTCGATAGAAAGACGGAGGGCACACAGAAGTTGTCCTGGATATGGAACATACATGGTGCTACGGGGAACGATGTAGACCCCCAGGGGGCATTAGAAGGTCAGTGAATGCACATGTCCATTTACTGAATGAACTGTAAACATGCTCCCATAGATATGTGCATCAAGTGGTGCAAGGCCAGAGCACGAGCTTACTGATGGGGGGAGGAAGTTGAACTACTGACTGAGGAGATGCATCATGTCCTGGAATTCTTCCTGTGAGAGGCTGAAGCATGGGATGAAAGAGGCTCCTCCTTTTCGGTGACCGATCTAGCTATTCTGGAAGGTCATCGTGCCTATGCATTTCGCCAGGCCTCCTTACGCCATGCTCTTGCAGCTAGTTGTCACTTGTCGTGGGCCGACACACTAGCGTTGACAAAGCAGTTGGGAGAAGGGGGTGAAGTGACGCTGCTTACTGGTGATGATATGGTGACGGGGTCTGTGGGTGAATCTTAGATCTAAGTACAGCCATTTGTCTTGCTTCGTGATGCACCACCTCAGCTCAGAAATATGACCCCTCACTTCCGTCATCAGTTCAGCAGCTTCTTGAGACCGACGGTGTGATGCATGCACTAGGAATGTCTTATAGGCTTATGCATCATGAGGATGCACTAATTAGTGGGAGGGGAATAAGGAGACAGACCTTATGCATCACACAAAGATATATGCTGATGCATCATACGGGCTATAATGCATTACTTGTCCAAGTGGGAGGAAGGGACTCGGAGGGAATACATACTGTATGTATTATAATAAGATTGCATCACTACCTTGTTACAATAGCAGTAACTAATGCAACAACATGACAGGGAGAGGTGATAAATACATAGTGTATCACAATAGAACACATTTGAGCATATTCGCAAATGGGATTGAAGCATATCTACACCTAGACGACCATTTCTGCGCATATCAATATGCATGGATCTGATCTAGTTGTGTAAGAATAAGTCCGAAGGGAACATACTGAAGCACATACAATCACAGCATGCGTGATCAGGACACCACATGATGAAAATGCTCATATATGTCTCACCACGAGTCTGACATATCTGACAACATTTGGTACGATCCAGGAAGCAAAAGTGATATGTTATTCATCTCATTCTATATCTAAAATGTGTTTCGGTATGTAGACCACACAGAAACACATGTTTTGTCATATTGCGTCCAATTCGAACACAGTCAATTCTCACTGGGGGTGAAGGCCAGTGCTAGCATGGGGGTAAACGGTTATAAACTGTATCAGCATGTGACACCCGAATGCGAACTTCTCTGCTACGTTTCAGCATGCTCCACGTGGTGGTCAGCCTGCGATCATCGGTTTCGTTGCGACCCTAGGTTATATTGTTGCATTCAATCCGATGATCCCTTCCCTGTCCAATTTCGCAGACGCTTCCTTGCGTCGTTGTGACCACACTAGGACGCGTTGTCTAAAGGTCACGGTAACGGGAGCCATCCTTTGACAGCGAAGCAATGGACTGGTCCGCTTCATCCACTCAACTCGTAGTCGTGATGTCGCTTGCGGTCGCCACTGTGGACATAGTACGACGCATCCTTCAAGACCGCTTCGAGAGGAACGGTTATCCTTTTCCTCCTGGTCCTACCTCACTCCCGCTCTTGGGGAGTGCCCTCTCTGTGAATACTAAGAGGCCATGGTTGACGTATACAGAATGGAAGGAAAAATATGGTGAGTGTAGTGCAGACCACGTGTACATGGTTCTGAAGGTAGCTTCCTAGGTGATATAATCTACATTCGACTTGCAGATACCGATGTTATTGTCCTGAACTCAACCTCGGTGGCCACAGAACTATTAGTGAAACGATCACAGATATATTCTGATCGTCCTTTCTTTCCAACCATCATCCCGTGGGTTTTACATGAGTTTTTCAATATATACGAATCAGTCTGAAAATTTCTAGCTATGGAATCGATTTTAACTTTGCTCTTTCGCCATACGGTGAACATTGGCGGCTGTGCCGAAGAATATTCCAACAGTCCTTCCGTGTCCATGCTGCTCTCGGCTTTCGCCCGATGCAGCTTCGCAGGGCCCGACGGCTGATTGTCAACATGATCAATAACCATGACGAGTATCCATCTCACTTTTCGGTGTAAGCATACTAGTTCTCTCCAGGGATTGCTTCACATTTCGACGTCCCGATTTCATACAGGTATTCCACTGCACTTTCCTTGTCTGCGGTGTATGGCTATGAGGCAAGCTCTGGTCACGACCCCATGATATCGATCGTTGAGAACTACCTCCAAGCATCTCTGCCGGGAATCGCACCATCCAAGATGCTCCTTCTCAAGATTTTCCCTTTTTGTAAGTGCCTGTGTTTCGATCAACGGGACACCCTAGCTAAAGTTATTTGGAAAAGTAATGCACGTACCTGACTGGCTTCCTGGGTCGTGGATGAAACAAGAAGCAGAAGAAGCACGCGCATGGAGGGACAAGTTTGTTGAGATACCATACAGGTACGCCCAGGAGCGCAAGGTGAGCATGGCCGTACCGGACAGTAAGGGATCGTCACCAATGTTACTGTTATAGGAATCCCAAAACGACATCACCACTTCGATGGTATCGGAGCATCTCACCCGGATGGAGAAATGTGATCGTTGGTATCGTTCGGAATATGAGGCGGCTCTCAAACCCGCTTCTGCAACTGCTTTGATAGGTAAGTTCATCCCGACGGAAATAAATTAGTAATGAATCCAACGAATCGTTTCTACAGGCGCTGTAGAAACTGTCGGTACAGAAACCCTGAAAAAGTAACCCATCACTCACGGAACCCGCAGACAAGTTCAACATTGATGACGTTCACACTTGCGATGGTGAAGAACCCGCATGTCTGGAAACGTGCTCAGGCAGAAATTGACGCTCTCGTTGGTACCGGAAGACCCCCGGACTTTGATGATAGGCCGTCCTTGCCATATATCGACGCGATCATACGAGAAGTATCCAGGTGGAGACCAGTTTTCCCGCAAGGTATGTTGGAATGCGAGTGACCTTTGCGAAATATTCCTAAAT
>JBBPTP010000528.1:0-17208 GCA_038094195.1 Pulveroboletus aff. carminiporus | reverse complement strand
AAAAACTGATCTCAAGTACACTAGTCGTTGTACATTCCCATCATACCTTAGACTTCAATAGTTCTAGGATGTAGTACGTGAGCACAACACAACAGGCTGTAGATGAAGACTTGCATCATGCACTTACTTATCCAAAATGCCATTTCGTGGTCAAATTACGGTGAACGAATTTCCTATTGATAGCGGAGTTTTGAAATACTCACTTCTTCACCCGCCCTGCTCAGGAAGCTCAGGCCCATCAGCAGGAGAATTCAACAGCTGTCATAAATTGGCCGAACAACGACACTTGTCATAAATTGCACGGTGCTTACATTCCTAATACAAACGAATAAAGTGAGAACACGATGGTTACTCGCCTGCATGCACCACTAGCGTTTTTGGGTCAGCTGGCCTTCACTCCATCTCATATTTCTGTGGTCATGGGGTACGAATGGACAAATTACAAGGACGGATTGTGGTGTACACTGCAGTATCAAACGCGTATCATTAAAATCGGGAAAGGAACGAGAGGGCATCTATGACGAGGCGCAGCTCACAAAGTCGAATAGCGCCCATTTCAATAATTACCCAACCAATGTGAGGTCAGTCCTCTACTGTGGTTCCATAGGTCCACTTTCTTGCACAAAGCTGGCGCGAGAGTGTCGGCCAAGTCGAGGAATGCCTAGTTTGGACAATGCTTTTTGGAAGTCAATAAACGTCAACAACTGCCCTTTGATCGCAATCCTTCATTCGCACTGAAAACTGGTGCGGATAGGTCACACTTGCTCAGTCACGGATAGGCCATCCCTAATGACAGCCTAGCATCGACACAAGCCCCTCTAGGACATACCATAAGATTGACAAGGCCCAGACCAGAGGGCTGAGTTAAACCGCCGTACTAATCCATTCTGCACGGATCGCACTGCATGGTGATCGCTGACCGCCATGCATCACTCCTCCAACCATCTACGACGTACGCGCTTGGCTTTGCTTGCTATGTTGTTTGTTACTAGAACCTCAGGAATGAGTACGCGTTTGGAACCCTGAATACAGCACCGACGATTAGAGAAACCGACCCCATAGAAGTGCGCGGAGTACTTCCAGCATGTGCATCAGCCAATCTCTGCAGGCACGAATGTATGCGCCAAATTTATGGAAAACCACCGTTCGGCATACGATGGGCCAGGATGGCCTATCGCATTGCATACTACGATATGCTCCCCTGCGTCGAAAAACTCCTGGCCTGGCCGCACGCCACGAGAGGCCGAGCCACGTGGCTTCGTTCTACATGATCCTTTTGTTCAATGATTCAGCTTCTCCGCGGTTCCAATTTGGTGGGGTCCTACCTCTGAATTGTTCGCGTCATCTGATCCGCTGACGCAACTTGTTCTGATCCATCGTTTGACGCGCTCGTTGTAGTCTTCATCGGCCAGTGGTGGCGACATCCTTGTCAATGTCTAGCGCCACTCCGATTATGGGCGCGACATCGTGGTTTTAAAGATGGATTCCACAACAGATAGCGGCTTTCGTTTTCATCAGGTTCCTTTGGAAGAAGGTTACGACCACGGCTATTCTGTACGTGATGTTGGGTCATCGCTGACATCTACCCAACTCGTACAGCGGTCTCACTTCTCAACGAGGTAGACAAGCATCAGCGGCGGGACCTTGGACTTGCTTAAAAAGTATTCTTGTGGCGTCCTGGGCGTTTGCATTATGGCACGAAAATGCAATACAAGGATCCTTGGAGGCTGCAAACGAATCAGGTCATGGTGTGGGCGCTGGTCTGAGACGGCCCAGTAGAGTAACGACTACGAAAATGGCTATGCCTGAATGGCACAGTCCAACTCACTTGCCCGCGGGCGAGACAGGCGACGTTGAACGACACGCGAGCGTCTCGATGGCGGGAAACACTGTCCGCACGCACGCAATCGAGAAGCATACATTGACGATGTTTGGTGTTTAATTGCGAGCCTAGCTCGCCTCCTTTTTCACTTTCACCCGACGGATCCCGAGTCCATGGCACCTCTCCGAGGAGTGTCCTATCGTAGGGATGGTCGCCTCAAGGGGGGAAAGGCACAATGGCCATCGCGCCCATTGCCCCTGGGCTTCTGTAGTCCCGGGACGTAGCACGGCGCGGCAGAGTATATACATGGGAACTCACGCCGCGCCATCTAGGACGCCGTGTCGTAAACGCATCACGATAACCGGTTCTCCTGGTACAGATACTATCATTGCCCACCTTATGCACAATTTCGACCATTTTTTGAATAGCTACACAACCACAACATTTATCTATTTCGGATATGGACGAGATTTTACCTTAGACTCTTAACTACAAGTTCGAATGATGACGACATGGAAAGGTGGTGTTATGATATTTTCCGAGTGTCATCAATGCAATGGTGTCGAAATCCACACCTTCTGTACAGTCCAGTCACAGTGTGTCACGCACGGCATAGAAGCCGTGTTTGGGGACCGACGTACTCCGATTCGAATTTCAAGTGCTAGAGGGTAAGCACCGAAGCCTGCCGAAGCGGAGCATAAATTCCAAGGTATGTGTGACATCCCTATCCACCCCTTTCATCACACTGCATTGGTTTTCCGCCTAGAGCTCCCAATATGTAGGCCTGGTGACATTTGTTGTTGTTTATGCCTTGCTAGGCTCTTCTGCCAACACCAGCAATAAATTCTGCCCTAAATACCCAACTTAGTACCTTGGTATGATGGGACTATCTCAGCAAAGTACCCAACCATCCTTGGCCTTCTCTACCCACTAAAGATCACATTACCCTCAGCATTGTTATGCCTCCCATGCCCTCCCCCCCCCTACTGCTGCCAATGTTGTTCCCACTGTTGCCATCACTGTCTCAATTGTCTAGGCCATCTAGGTCATTCTATTTCAAGCCCTCCATGTTTTCTCTCATCTCTCCCTCCTCAAGTACATTACTGATTGGCATCATTAGATCTGTCAACACAAAAGCTCATGCATGCCTCATCAAAACACAATAAAAGTTCATGAACTCAAGTCCATTTCTGTTTGTACCTTCCATGGCTGTATTCAGCACATAGCAATACTGCAAGCTAACCATAAAGGAGAGCATATTTAACAAATCAGTGATAAAACAACTACTAAAGAATCACAATCCTATATAGGACTGACTTGAGCTAGGATCAAAAGACATGAGAGAGAAATAGAGCAAAGAGTTGAATTAAGATATCTCCCACTAGTAGTGATGGATGACAAGAGAACTTGATTGAGGGACTCTTGTGACAGAGGCCCAACCTATATATTACATGAGGATTTGTATCTATTTGTACATGTTTGTATCATAAATAATCCATTTATAGACTCATATAATCATATGTAGTAATGAGACTGTCCATAGAACATATCTGTGCATAGCCTTGCTGTATCTTTGAAATAGGTAAAGATTAAAAGCATACTGCACACATGTTGTGTGGAAAAATGAAACTTGAGAAGCATGATGGACATGTTGTCTGATATGATCATGAGAAATAGAAGTTAAGAAACTTCCATTTGTGTTACAATCTTGTCTATGCATCCTAAGGAACCATTCTAAGCCTTATGTCTATGCAAAACCACTCTCAATCAGTCAATGGTGAATATAATGTCCATAGATCACATATGAACACTAATACTCAAGATCTACCTGTGTGCCCCTAATACTCTTGGTGGCTGTGCAGTGCATAACACCATGGATGACATATAAATGCTTCTATACACTTGAAACACCTTATTTTACTAATAGAATACTCAAATTATTAATCCTAAGCTATTATGCTTCTCTGCCTTCATTCACAGTAGCTCCTCCTATTGTCCTCTCCACAGACAATGTGATTCAGAATACCTATGCAGCACTGGGTGCACCTCTTAGTTTTCATTTCTCCTCTTTGCCCTTCCATTATTTCTCTCTAGACTATTCTATTCTGATTTCTGCTTCAGTTGGTTAGAGTTCTATACTGGTCATTTGTGCAATATCCATGGATGCTATCTCCCAAATCTGGTTCTCTCTATATCAGATTTGTAATCTGTACTTAGTCATTTCATTCTATCTTATTCCATTATATTCCATTAAATTCTTAGGTCAGCATTGTTACTGTTCACTATTTAAATCTTATAGTCAGGATGTCTTGTCTGAGCTGCTTGATTAGCAGGCTTGCTCTAGTCCTAGCTTCAACCTTTGCTAATATAATCCAACACTAGTCGTCCCAGTCTTGTACTGTATGTTGGATTGGCATAACAAAAGGTTTAGAATCTCCCCTTGTTCCTTCTATTCAGGAGCAGAACATTCCTAGAACCAACCATCACATCCAGAAGATCTTTTAGATCACCTCTCAATGAAGAGGAAGAACATTCCCAGCCAACTCTAGTCCAACCTTCAGAAACTTTCAGGCATCATATTGCTAGATCATCCATTCCAGTTAACCCTATTATATTACCTCATTCTCATTGCAATCCCCTACTTCTTACTTTCCAGTTTGCTTCCTTAAACCTTCCAAGACCCCCATCTCCCCCAGATGTCAAATTCCAGTCACCTAGTCCAGCTACTGTACATCCAGACCTTCCAGACCTTTGTCACCACCTAGCTCTCCTTGATCAACCTCACCTACATATGTCAACCATGTCAAAGCCAGCAAAGCTTAGGCTCAACCTATTATAAACACAATCTAAATATAATACCTTGACATCCTGATCTTTGGGACTTAACACTTTTCATGACAAACAATGACTAAGCATGCTGACTAAGCTGCTTACTAAGACACTCATTTCTTTTTGCAAGACAAGTCATATATCAAGGGTACAAACCTTTGATCCACAATTCTTACAAGTCACACTTCTCTTTTAATCTCTCAGTAGAAGTTTCTTAACTTCTATTTTCTCATGATCATAATGGACAACATGTCCATCATGCTTCTATCTTCCATTCTCCCATACAATGTGTGTGCAACATGCAATTAACCTCCATTATTACAAAGATATGCCACAAAGCTATGCATGGATATGTTCTGAGTCACAATAACTTGTCACAGACAGCCTCTTTACCATATAAAGGTATATGTTTCCTAAGATGGACTATTTACTACACAAATATATACCAACATATGTAAACCCTTATGTAGTATATAAGTTAGGCCTCTGTCACTAGAGTTTCTCAATCAAGTTCTCTTGTGCATTCACCACTATTATGGAAAACACCTTGATTTGACCCTTTCTTCTACTTTCTTCACTTTTTATTGCTTGGCCAGTGCTGTATAAGTGCTGCAATTCCTCATAGTAGTAGTTGGTTTCACAACCCCCTCTCTGCATATGATGGCTCATATGAAAACAGCCTTTCATGGATCAACTCTGTGGTCCTTTACCTGAACACTAATAAGGATGTATACAACTCTGATGAGAAGAAGGTTACCTTCACCCTCTTGTATATGACTAAAGGGTCTGCCTCTGTTAGGTCTAGCACTAATACCTTGTGTGAAACATGAAGTAGTAGGTTCTTGATACTAGGATGAACAAGACTCAAGGGAGGAGCTCATGAAGAGTTGCAATGTTCTTAGTGAAACTTAAGTTATGCTAGACAGCAGATATGAATAGATTCAAAGTGAAGAAAAGCATTACATGCAACTATCCTATGATTTAAATAGTGATAGCTGATTTGGTCTAGGGCTGGTCCAGTTGTGATATAAAAGGAAGACAAACTGCAGATTAACTAATGTGCAGTAGAACAAAGAAGAAGGTTGAAGAACATGGATGACTTATCATTAGGAACTATGAGGCCGATGTAAGAGAATTGGCTAAGGAGTAATTGTTCAATAGCCAACAAAGGAATACTCATTTTCAGGAGCTAGATTTAAAGAGAGATAAAGTGTGAACAAAGAGGAGATACTAAGAGTAAGAAATGTTCATAGTATATTGGGTTATTCCTAATAGGATGCAGGGTTGTTTGAATGAAATGAGGATGATGGAAGAGGAAAGAAAGAGGATTGTAATAGTCTCCTACTGGGCCAATACCTTTAGAGAAAGGGCCATCTCTGAAACCACCATTACCTTGGAGACCTGAACTGACTTTATTATCTCATTCAAAGAACAATTCAAACATATTAACTCAGTCCAAGACTCTCTCTCCTGGATGATCAATATGAGAGTAGGCAAGAAAGATGAAAATAATAAGAAGATAAATCTTGCCTCATATATTTTCCAGTTTTAGAACCATGCTGCTGTATCTAAAGTTTTCAACAATTCCATCCTGATCAAATTCTTTACTTGAGGAATATCCCCTAGATTGACTAAGAAGGTCATGGATATGCCAAACCCACCAACCACAGTTAATGAGTGATACAAGAAAGTCCATGAATATGATTCAAACTACAAGGAAGCTCAATCTCTTATGAAAGACTTCAAATGCCTCACCTTTCATCCATTCTAGAAAGTGGAGAAAGATCTCAATGCAATGGATGTAGATGCCACCACCACTAGACTATTTCCATTAAAACTTATCCTGAAAGAAAGAGCCAAATGCATCTGAGAGAACTAATGCTTCAAATGTCATAAGTCTAGACACTCTGCCTGAGAATGTTGGACCTTCTCTACTTTCTTCATCATACCTATAAGGCAACCTGCTTAGATTCAAACAATGGAAACCACCAAGTCCACCTCCACCCCTGTCAAACCATCTTCACTCAATGTCTATGTCAACTCTCTGAAAGGAAAAGAAAGGACTGCTGATGAAATTCTCCAAACACTCCAAATTTGCTATGAAGAACAGGAGGAAGAAGTTGTTGCTTCCATTTAGAAGGATGATCAGAATTTTAAAAAAAAAGAAGGAAGCCCAATGTCTCCTTCTCTTGATCTCACCCATGTACTAGTAGCACTCTAGAAGGAAAGAACTCTTCACATTTCAGTTAAGCTCAGTATAGGCAAACAAATCATTAAAACTATCACCCTTATTGATTTCAGAGCTACTGGAAACTTCATAGACCAGAACCTCATTGCTAAACACTGGTTCCCTAGGTGACAACTACTCCAATCAATTATAGCTCACAATGTTAATGGATCTCCCAATGCCAACAGATTCATCAAATAAAAGGCCTACACTGGACTAACTATAGGATAGCATGTGGAGCAACTCAGACTTATGATTGTTGGACTTAAAAAAACTCAGATCATCCTTGGAATGCCTTGGTTAAAGAAATGGAATCCAAACATCAATTGGTCCAACAACACAATAACCATCCCTTGAACTACCAGACTAGGAAAAAGTCAGAAAGAAACAATCTGGATGGCTCAATTCAAGAAATGTCTGATCCAGAATATTGTGTTTCTCTATAAGTACCTCCCTGGAAAGGACCACATTGGAAAGGATATTAGGAAAATCACCTTGTTGATGGAAATTGCCCAGAAGGAACAAGTACAGGATGTCATCATCCCTGCATAGTGCAAAGACTTTGAAGATGTCTTTTTAGAAAAGACTTTTAATAAACTCCTGTCTTATCAACCCTATGATTATACCATCAAACTCAAACCCTCATTCATCCTGAAAATTGCCAAGATATACTCAATGAACCCAACTGAACATGAAGCCTGTAAAGTGCTCATAGAAGAATATCTCAAAATCAGCTACATCATACCATCAAAGTCATCACAAGCAGCACCATTCTTCTTTGTTCCCAAGAAAGACAGCTCACTCCAACCATATCAAGACTACCAATATTTCAACTCTCATATAATCTAAAATGTCTATCCTCTCCCTCTAGTGTCTAATCTTATTGATGACATGAAGGACTTCACCATCTTCACTAAATTTGATATCTGGTGGGAGTACAACAACATCTGGATCAAAGAAGAGAACCAGTGGAAGATGGCCTTCATCACCCCTTTTGGACTTTTTAAACCCATGGTACTATTTTTTGGCCATAGCAATGCATCCCCCACCTTTCAAGCCTTCATGAACTACATCTTTGCAGACATGATCTCTGAATGATGGCTTAAGATATATATGGATGATCTAGGGCTACATATCAAGGATAATGTTAAGCTCCATCATGAACAAACAAGATGAGTACTTCAGTGATTATGAGAACATGGACTATCCTTGAAACTGTCCAAATGTGTCTTTGACACCCCAACAATGAACTTCCTGAACATCATCATCAGACAAAGAAAGGCACAAATGGATTCCACCAAGCTATCCATCATCCACACATGGAATCTACCCACCTCAGTAAAGAAAGTCTGGTCTTTCATGAGATTTGTGAATTTCTATTGAAAGTTCATTCTGGACTTCTCCAACATAGTAGCCCCCCTTAATCTTCTTACCTGGAAAGGCCAACCTTGACAATGGACCAATCTCCAACAGTCCACTTTTGACAAACCATAATGTCTTTGCTTCTGCATCCATTTTATGCATTCCAGACATCACCAAACCATTCACCCTCATAACCAATGCCTCCCTTTTAGCAGTGGAAGTAGTCCTTATGTAAACAGATGAAAATAGAGATCTATGTACACCCCTGCACTTATTTCTCAAAAATCCTTTCTCTAGCTCAATGAAACTATGATATCTATGATAGGGAGTGAAATAATCCTAAACCTCTGAGGCTTAGCCATCAAGAGGCAATAAAGAATGCCCAAGGAAAGTGTCTTGTTATTCTTGTGGTAACCTTTACCAAGGTAGTCTTTACTAGTCTTGCTTATTGACTAGGAACTAGAGTTATGGAGTGAAGATAATAGTCTTATTGTTAATAGGAGAAACTTCAGGAAGACTTGGTTAGAGTCTTCTAGCTCTACATAGGTCATATATATACTCTATCTGAAATGACTAACCCACTGAAGGATCAGCTGTTTGAACTATAGAACAATAGTAGTGAATCTGAACCTCCTAGCAAGTAGGAAAACTCCAAGAGGACAAGACTAGTGTCCTCCAGAGCTGGGGGCATCCCTTATATACTATTCTACAGTTTGTACAAGTGTATACTACATCTAAGATATGCTATACTAGGATATTGCATATATACTTCGTGTTATACATGCATGCTAGGCTATGTCTACAATATAGCTTTAGTAGGAAGGTTTCTAGACTAGTTCTAGACTTAGGTGTGGCATGTAGCAAATGGTTGTGGTCTAGGGTATGTTGTACATGTATAAGATATAGGGTTAACTGTGTAATGTGAGTGTAGTGAGACATTGCATAAGGCATACCTGTATTAGAGTGCATGGTAATGAATTTGATGTAAAGTGACAGGAATCCATATTTTGGTTGAGCCCTTTGTGTAGCATATGGTCAGGGGTACCTACTACACAGCCACTATGTTTGGTGGTTTACATTTCCCATAGTTGATCCACATATTTTGCAAATCTGAATAGACAGTCCTCTAGAGAATCCTTTTAGGAATCTGTCCATATAATTTTGAGGATTTAATGTTGTGGTTTCGAATTGTTATGAGGCACTGAACATGTCAAACATATGTTCAGCACATGTTCAGTGGCTTATGTAAGCCTGAGTTTTGAAGTAAAAGCACTCTAAATATGCTCTAAAGGTACTTTTAGCTACATATAATCTAGATGTCTCAAGTGTTTTATTGGTAGCTCCGGCCCTCTGTGGTATGTAGTACTGATTTTAGGTGATTTGGGGTGATAAGTACTGCACAGCCACCAAGATGTACCATGAGTACATCAGTTAGTATGCAATTTTGACAACCATTAGCTAGCTTCTTCTGTTCTTTGTACATATGTTTGTTGATGGTAAATATGTATGCTATCCTCTACTGGTCTGGCAGCCATGGGGCTTTCTAGTAGTGTGTTATTCACATTTGTAACACATTATTCTAAAAGGATAGTCTGAGTTTTCTCTCATTGTTGTTTCAGTTCCATGGACAGGATGATCTTGCTGATGTCAGCCCATTTCAATCCTTCTCTGGGGAGATACTCATGAAGAAACATAACATCCCAGGAAAGTTCAGAAAGGTTGACATTCCAAATGTCTTCTTTGCTATTTCTTTCTACAGTTAACTGCTCTCAGTTCTAATTAATCTTAAGGTTTCACTTCTTTAACTAGAGTATTTCAAGGATGATTTGAGGAGTCTTGAGTTGAGTGACCATTAACCCTATTGTTAGACCTAGTGCTTGATGCTAAAGATAACTTTGACTCAAGGGAGATCTAACTAAGGGAGAAGCTCATGAAGAGTTGCAATGTCCTTAGGCAGACTCTTAATTGCTAGGCAAAGATGACAGTAGATTCAAAGTTAGGAAAAGAATTACATGATGTCTAAAATAGTGATCACTGATTCACTATAGGGCCAGCCCAAGAAGATAAAAAAGAAAAGAGCTGTGGATTGATTGTTATAGGTGCACTCTATGCTATAGTGCATTATGACTACTGAAACTACAAGCACTATGAATATGGACTAAGAACATGGATACTCTTAAGTTTTATCTTATCAGTACTGATTTTACTGATTACTCTTTATTTTCACATTTTCATATCTTCACATGTGCACATGGTCACATTTCACTTATTCACATTTTTATGATTTCATGCCTTCACTCTCTGATAGAGTCACACTTCATGATCATCATGACCTCTATCTTTATGAGTCATGATTATAGACAAACTACACCTAATACTTAAGGCATCAGGCTATGTCTTTCATTCTACCACAACTATGCTTCTCATTCACATTAGATACACACCTTAGACATATGTTTATGCTTCTCTTCCATTCTTACTTATTAGATACACACTGTAACATCATGGACAATACAGAATATCTCTAGATGAGATGTCTATAAATACAAACATGGATAGAGTATATATATGACCCATATAGAGCACAAGATACTCTAACAAAGTCCTCTTGTGTATTCCCCACTATAAGAACTATTATCACATCCTTTGTTCCTAGTCTGTAAGCAAGACTAGTAAAGACTCTCTTGGTAAAGGCTACCACAAGGCTAACAAGACACTTGCCTTGGACAACTACTGTTACCTCTTGACAGCTACACTTCAGGGGTTTGAGTTGTTTCATTGATTAAGCTGCAGCAGAATAAGATAGAATGCTATAGAACATGATGAGATAATGGAACTATGAAACTGATACAATAGAATCAGTTGAAAAGCAAGTGTTCTTGACAAAAACAAGAAACAAAGGAGAAAAAAGAGATGACTCACCATAGAGCTGATTTACAGTAGTACTAAACAAGGATTTAATGGAGAAATAACGAGTAAGAAGTTAGTTCAAGTTCTATGAGTTATTTCCAAAAGGATGGCAGATTGGGCAAAGCAAAATAAGGTGATGGATAATGAGAGAAAAAGGATTGTAACACCTATTCACTCTTTATGATTGTTGATAACTAGGTCAAGCTGGTTTTCAGTCCCATCTACATTGAGGGCTGCCACAGGCTGTTTTAGAGGAACTCTAGAAAACCAGTGTCATTTAATAAGGTTTAAGTCAATGAAGTTTCCTGTTGCTCCTAAGTTAATAAGAGCTATAGTTTCAATGATTTCTCTTTCAGTATATAGCTGAACTGGAATGTGCAAGAATTGTTCATTGGTTAATGTTACAAATACATGAGATAGACTATGAGTGTTATAATCCTTCTTTTTGCTTTATCTCTATGTCTTCTTTCCTTTGCACAATCTAATGTCCTCTTCAGTATATTCTACAATACATAGTCTCATTTTCTATTATTTCTGTCATTCTCACTTCCTCATCTAGTTCTTCTCTGAGCTCTTGAGATAGGATGCTCTTTCTCCTTCATTGATTCTCTTATATCAATGTCATAGTTCCTATTAGCCATTCCATTCCATATTGTTCTTTGACATTCTACTATGGATTAGCCAATCCATAGCACCTTTCCACTTATATCTACTTTGGGCTGGCCCTACAGTAAAACAGCTATCACTACTTAAGGATAGAATAGTAATTATGTATTTCTTTTTCCACTTTGAATCTATTGTGTATTTCCATCTAGCATAGGATTTGATTAAGGACATCTCTTTATGAGCTCCTCCCTTGGTCAGATCTCTACTTGAGTCCAAGTTATCTCTAGCATCCAAGTGCTAGGTCTAACAATGAGAAAGAGATGTTGGGCATCTTTCTTCATTCAAAAATTCTGACTGAAAGTTTCAGTTTCTTCATCAAAGCAGATCTGAAGCATTTGGAGTATCTGCTTGGAGTTTCTTCCTTTTTCTTTCAGAGAAGAGATGTATAAATTAATTAGGTCAACTGACTTCACAGAAGGGAAAACAGGGGTGGTTGTGATAATGGTTGGAGGAGAAATGAACAAACTGGTTGAAGTAGCTTGGATCTGAGTGGTTGGGATCCTTGAAGAAAAGGTAACCCTACAATTCTGTGCAGAGTGACCAACTTTATGACATTTGAAGCATTAGTTCTCTTTGTTACAATCATTTTCCTCACATCATCTATTGCTCTCTTTTCTTTCACACAATCTTCTGTCCTATTGGGAATTACCTGTTACAGGTGCACTTCAAGCCTATAGTGCATTATGATTACTGAAGCTATAAGCACTACAAATATAGATATTCATTTTCCTAAGTCTTATCTTATCAGTACTGGTTTTACTGATTACTCTTTATTTTCATATTATCATGTCTTCACATGTGCACATGATCACTATTATGACTTATCCCAGATTTACCTTGAACTCAGTAACCATCTGGCTGCATTCTCCTGTTTGTACACTCTGTGCATGCTACTAGCAGACCATGTGTTTGATTGCAGGGAAGTTTGTCATGCTGAAGAACATGACTATGGGTTCAAACAGGCCTTTGTGGATGAGAAATGCATCTTTCCATTGGTGCCCATCTTTGATTTGGACATTGTTATAACCTCAATGAACATTGAATTTGGTAAATATTTTGGTGCCTTTCAGTTTGTTGAGGAGGTTGCTGATCAGAGGAAGTGGGTATGCATTGCATACTGTATGTTCACTAAGGTAGTAATAATCTTGGCATGGACAGAGTTTGCCATCCTTCTTTTTGACAAAGAAGAAGGGAGAGGCTTGTGGGGAATTGGAGGGGCAGATTTTTCCAGCATGAAGATTTTCTTCAATAAAGCTTTCTGTTGCTTCTTGTTCTTCTGGAGAAAGGGGATAGAGTTTACCTATTTTAGGCACAAAGGAATCTTTGAAATTGATTTCATGATCATAGAGATGAGAGGGTGGTAATTTGCCTGTTTTTGGTTCAGCAAATACTTTAGCGAATTCAAGGTACTCTTTTGGGAGTTTTTTCTTTGGTTTCAGCTTTTCAGCTTCTACCATAAGTTCAGTGGCATGGATGATTTTCTGAATGGCTTTCAGAGATAAGTATTTCTTTCCACATTTGATAGTTCTATAAATGGAGCTGGAAAGCAGGGTTCTTTTTATCAGAGGTTTTTGCTATCTGATAGCTTGGTTAAGGAGGGCATGGTTGACAAATTCTTCTTGAGTTTCATAGTCCATGTACTCGAAGAGTGCTGGGGTAGATTCTGGTTTGACCATCTTACAGGTTGGAGGCAGAAGTTTCTTTGCAAACCTGTGTTCATTTGCATGATAGGCAGATTGGTATTTAATGAAGAGAACTTTTGATTCATCTTTAGACTCTTCAAGAGATATTGTTATAGGTGCACTCTATGCTATAGTGCATAACAACTACTGAAGCTACAAGCACTATGAATACAAACTAAGAACATGGATACTCTTAAGTTTTATCTTATCAGTACTGGTTTTACTGATTACTCTTTATTTTCACATTATCACATCTTCACATGTGCACATGGTCATATTTCACTTATTTCACATCTTCACGTTTTCATGACATCACTCTTTGATGGAGTCACACTTCATGATCATCATGATTCCTATTCTTATGAGTCATGATCATAGACAAACTGCATCTGATACTTGAGGCATCAGGCTATGTCTTTCATTCTATCATAACTATGCTTCTTATTCATATTAGATACATATCTTAAATGTATATTTATGCTTTTCTTCCATTCTTACTTATTAGATACACATTGTAACATCATGGACAACACAGGATATCTCTAGATGAGATATCTATAGATACAAATATAGATAGAGTATATGTATATATGACCCATGTAGAGCACAAGAGATTCTAACTGTTATGACTTATCTCTAGGCCTCATAAATGTGTGTACTCAGTTCTCTTTTTACTCTGCTTACTAATTATGTGAGTATCCTTATGGTCACATGAGTATCCTTCCAGTCATGGATTCCTTCTTCTATATTCCATGACATTCCATTACACTATATGACCTGCTTACTCAGTGAGCCACCTTTCACTATATAATCTTCATCTCTTTCTTCTCTTTTTCCTAAGCTAGAGCTCCCTCAGAGTACTTCCACTTGTACTTGATAGCTTGTTCCCAATCTAGCTCCCTTGTCTCATCTCCTGTGTGTCTTCATCCTTCATATTGATTGGATGCTTCTGAAATCCTCAGACTATCTTACAGTAGTATTGTTCATCGTTACTAAGTCTTTGCTCTTTGCAAGACTTCCTCGTACCCTCATCATTGTTGCTATTGTTGCACGACATATCCTCATTGTTGTTGCTCATTTAGCATAACTTCTCATTTGTCATCCTCCTTGTTATCTTTAGAGGGCTTTGCTTGTCCCAAGCTTAACAGTTACATTTCATGTATTCATATCTTTATAACTTCATGTTGTCACATCTTGATGGAGTCACACTTTCATGACCCCTATTCTTATGGAGTCATGATCATAGATGAATCACATCTGATACTTGAGGCATCAGGCTATGCACTTCCATTCTACCACATCTATGCTTCTTATTTACATTAGATCCACACCTTAGATGTATGTTTATGTTTCTCTTCCATTCTTACTTATTAAATATGTATTGTAATCTCATGGACTACATAGGATATCTCTAGATGAGGCATCCATAGATGCAAACATAGATAGAGTATATATACAACCCATATAGAGTTAGAAGACTCTAACCAAGTCTTCCTGGAGTTCCTCCTATTCACAATAAGATTATCTTCACTTCATACCTCTGGTTTTCTAGCATAAGCTAGCTAGGTCAAGATAAGTCCACCTTGATAAAGGTTACCACAAGGATAACAAGACACCTTCCTTGGGCAATTGCTATTACCTCTTAACAGCTATGCCTCAGGGGTTTAGGATTGTTTCATTACCTACAATACTTACCAACATTTCTTACTTATAGTTTTACCACATCATCTTCAATTAGTTCTTCTATGGTTGAGCTCCTGGACAAGTCATCCTCTATTTCTTGATTTCTTCTTTAAAATCACAGACTATTACTCCTTGGCCAATTCTCTCATATCAGCCTTGTAGTTCCTATCACTCATAGTTCCATAGCATTCCATTGTATTCTACTATGGCTTAGTCAATCTGTAGCATTCTTTTTTTTTATATCTTCTTTGGGCTGGCCCTATAGTCAATCAACAATCACTATTTAAACCATAGTCAGACATCATGTACTTCTTTTCTCCACTTTGAATCTATTAGTCATTTTCATCTAGCACAATAAGTTCAACTAAGAATGTTGCAACTCTTCATGAGCTCCTCCCTTGGTAGAACCTCATTAGAGTCAAAGTTATTCCTAGCATTAAGCACTAGGTCTAACACTCTTGGATGCACTTAGCTTACTCAGTGGAGATGAGCTTCTTAAGGTGAACAGTGTCCATGTTCATGGCATTCAGGTCTCTGATATTAGAGGAAGAGATGGCAAAGTGGTTGGCTCATTGGATCTCTTTCTTGAGGTCTTCAATTTTCATAAGCTGGTGATGATATGTCTTTGCTTTCTTAATCCAATCCTAGATTTTTATAGCAGGTTTCTCAGATTCAAGAATTATAATGACAAGTTTTTGATCTAGACCCATAGAGAAGTTGTTGGTCAAAGCATGGTCTTCAGTTACTCCAGCTTTAACTGCCAGAGCTTGAAACTGAATGATAAAGTCTTGGAATCCATCATTCTTCTTGGTCTTGGTTTGAATGAGGTAGTGTAACTCCATTTGAGCCTTGGCTTTAGAGTCAAATGGAAAGAAGATAGATTGGAAATCTTCAGCAAATTTCTCAAAGGTTTTCTTTGTGACATCAATGGTAGTATCTTCCATCTTATCATATCACATCTCAGAGAACTGGATTCCTTTGCCCTTACTCATTTAGGCAAGTTAAGATCTTGCTGGCATTGTTAGAATAGATTGACTTATTGACTGTGAAATAGGTGTTCATTGCCTTGATCTATTAAGTGGATTCATCTGGTTCACTCAAAAAGTCTGCTGGAAGGGCAGCTTTGACTTCTGATCAAGAGGTGGACATGGTGATTGGTGAAGGACTGAGCAGTGAACTAGATAAGGGGTGTTAGACCTAACGCTATGATACCTTGTGCGAACACGAGGTAGCGAATGCTGGTTGCGAGGGACTAACAGACTCAAGGAGATTTGACTAGGGGAGGAGCTCACAAAGAGTCGCAACGTCCCTTGCCAAATAATATGCTAGGCAAAAAGCACAGTAGATTCAAAGTAGAGAAAAAGGAATACATGTCACTACCCTATGCCTTAAGTAGTGATAGCTGATTTGAGTTAGGGCTGGCCCAAAGAAGACAAATATAGTAAGTAGTGCTGCAGATGAACTAATCCGCAGTAGAATGAAATAGAACATGGTAGAACAAATGAGAAGGAAGAACTATGAGGCCAAGATGAGAGACTTGGCTGAGGAGTGATTGTTCATTCAGAAGAATAAAACATGAACCTTCAGGAATTGATCATAAGAGAAAAAGATGTGGATGAATGGATGCTATCAGTAAGAAATACTAGTAAGTAACGTGAACCATTTCAAAGAGAGCAGTAGATTGGGCAAAGCATAGTAGTAGTAAGAATGAGGAGAGAAACAAGATTGTAACATTGGTCATCAAAGGCCCAACTTATATACTACATGAGGGTTTGTATCTATTTGTACATATTTGATATGTAAATAATCCATTTTAGGAAATATATATCCTTATATAGTAATGAGGCTGTCTGTGACAAGTCATGAGAACTCAGAACATATCTGAAACAACCCTAAACCTCTGAGGCATAGCTGTCAAGAGGCAATAGCAGTTGCCCAAGAGAAGTGTCTTGTTACTCTTGTGGTATCCTTTACCAAGTGGGCTTTACTAGTCTTGCTTATAGACTAGGAACTAGAGGTCTAGCAGA